>JADRCD010235913.1:0-40331 GCA_019843815.1 Montemys delectorum
CTTGTATTTCTTCTGGCAATAGACTAAAGCGAGGAATCAACAGCAAGAAAAACTATAGAGAATGCTCAGACTCATAGAGATCAAGCAACAGACTATCCAATGATGAATGCATCATTGAAGAAGTCAAGTAGAAGTTAAAAAAAAATTCCTAGAACTAAATAGAATGAGACCAAAACATACCAAAGCCTACTTGATAAAGTGAAGAAGACAGTCCTAAGAGAAAAGTTCTTTAGCTCCAAGTGCCTACAGTAAAAAATCAGAGAGGGACTCTCAAGACAGCTCAGCAGGTAATAATATTGGAAGCACAAATCAAATGATCTGAGCTCAACCTCCAGAACCCAGGCAAAGGTGGAAGGAGAAAAGCAACTCCTTGTCCTTTGACCTATATGAGCACATCATGGGACCTGTGAGATATGGCTCCTGGTGGGTAAATACACATCTGCCTTGCCTTTTAGGAAAAGGAGCCCAAGGTGTTCCTTTTCCTTGTTCTCTAGAGCTCTCCAATTGCAGCTAAAATAGACACATGCTGGGCAGCTCTCCAGATTGAGGCCTGTGTTTTCTGTATATCACCTTACCTCCCAGTGGTGTTTTCTGGGAATGTCTGCTAAATTAAACTGCATGTGGGCCTTTTCCTCATAGATCTTTACTAGCAGAAAAGGCAAAACAGCATTGTTGACTATATGGAATCAATTTTGAGGCCTGATCTCAATAGCTTTCAAATCTGCCAAGACGTAGGCAGATCAGAGACTTAGAAGTTGAGCTTGTAATCATCTCCCATCTGACACTTGAAACTCACCTCTGTGGCTTCGAGATACCATCACTGATGGGACACCAAATATCACATCTGCAATCAAGTCCTGGAACAGGTCTTTCTTTTTGGCGGGGTCGTCTGTCCCTCCTAAATACTTCTCAGCAACCACTGGAATCATATTCTCAGAGATTTTCTGAAATGGATAAAAAAGTGACCATATAACTGGGTGAGGGATGGGGCTTCTACAACCAGTTAAGAAGAATTCACTGATCTAAACTACCTCAGTGGTCACCAAATCCTCCAGGTATTGCTCATAGAAGTCTGAAATAAACTCTTTAGCTCTTTTGCTTCACTTTCTCTTAATGTTGATGTTAATTAATTGCTATTTGAGTTCAGGTATCTATGCTGTATACTATTATTGTGTCGCTGGCTTTGGTGGAAGAGAGATACATGCCTGAAGAGACCTCATAAATTAAAAATTGTTATCCAGTAGATGTTCTTTTTAGCTGCCCCTAAGAAGAACTTGGCTTTTTTGTTTGTTTGTTTGTTTGTTTGTTATTTAATTTCACCTCTGGTCCTCTTGAGAAAAGTAATTTATTGCTATTTCCCAAGTTCTCTGGGGAAAACACATAATTTATATCCACACAATGAAGTTCAGAATTAACCTTTCTTTAAAAATTAAATGAAGGAAAACATGGGTCATATGATTTGCTAGTTAGTAATTTTTTTTTAAATTTACAAAGCTTAGAATATCAACCTATACTTGATCACAGCTCCCCATATGTCATAAAAACAAATTTGAAAAATTTCTAAGTAACCTGGTGTCTACCTATCTGATTTGCATCCAAATACCTCCGTAAAGAAGACTGATAGAGTGTTTCTGGGGGGGGAGGGAAACTGGGAAAGGGCATAACATTTGAAATGTAAATAAAGAAAATATCCAATAAAAAAAAAAGACTTGTGTTTCCAGTGCCTAGATCCTTGTTTGTGATGGTCTCCATGGTCTTGGTTTGGCTAACTTTAAATATGTCTTTTCCTCTAAAAACATATCCTGAACTCAATTGAATTTTTACAGGGGAGTCACAAATATAGGTTCAACACACCTAGATGGTAAAGTGGGTAAATAAAAAAAGTAGAAGTGTAAGCATTGGTTTTCCACCATCGAACTGGTCTGTGATTAGAGAATGCCACCAACCTTCTTTCCTTCTCAACCAATTCCCATGATTCCCCAGAGTCTTACAAGTGTTGGGTATGACTTCCACAAGAGAGAATTGGCTGTTTTCTGGTCCAGCTTGCCTTCAGAGAATGGATAACCCATAAGCTGTCAAACAAATGATTAAGCATTGTGAATCATGGAGAAGTAAAAAGAGCCAAAGACCAATCAAATAAACCAAAGTAGAATGAGGTGGAGTTGGGGTCTTGACAGGCATGGGAGTTTAAATTTTTGAGGAAAAAAGTCAACAAAACCAATGCATATATAAATGAATACAAGTAACAGAGAAAAGACACTTAATAAAAATATTGATCACATAAGAAGCTACAATGTTCCTCAAGGCAGTGGTGAAACATTCGGGCTAGGGTCATAAAGAAGCTAAGGGCTCAAAGACAGAGGACATAGGCCACACCCCTGCGACCCCCAGACTCAGGTAAAAAGAAGAAATAAAACCAAACATTATGCTTCTGTGTCTATGTTCCTATGATGCCCCCTGAGGTCCTTCTGTGTTGGGGAACCTTGCTATTATGGTAGCAGTCCCCTATTTCCTAATGACTGGATGGCTTTCTGAGGTTGGTAAGAAATGGAGGACTCCCTTTCTCAGTGAGGCTTCCCTGCCTCTGTCTGTCTTTGTCTGGACAGTATTCCTGGACACAGATGTCTGGCCTTGTCTGAAAGCTCTCTGCTAGGCTTCATAACTCAGCCCACATGTCCTATTCTGACTTGTAGGCTGTATGATAATTACATGCTGTACTATAACCAAACAGCCCTTTCCATTGGTACCCCTAAAAAAAAGCCCTTACATATTCTATCCCTGAAACAATAAAGTAGACTCATCTTGCTGTGGTGGTCTCCAGAGGTCATTCCATATTCCTGTCCCTCTGAACCCTGCTTTCCACCACTGCCTCTTTTCTCCCATCAGGCTGGTAGCCATCAGCCTCCAAGGAGAAAGGGGGGGCATACTTCTGCAGAACTCTGGGAATGTGCTGATCCTATACATATT
Organism: Montemys delectorum; assembly: GCA_019843815.1. Classification (NCBI taxonomy): domain Eukaryota; kingdom Metazoa; phylum Chordata; class Mammalia; order Rodentia; family Muridae; genus Montemys; species Montemys delectorum. The sequence goes on from JADRCD010235913.1 coordinate 2,968, forward strand.
TGCAATCAGAGATCTCCTCTGGTTTCATCATGCCTTCTAACATGGAAGCCACACCCCAGCCTGATACCAGCTTGAGAGAGCTCAGCATTGCCAATAGAAAGCTTGGTGGTGGGCAGCCAGGGCCTTGAGCCACTAGAGTAAAGTAATTACTTTAGAAAGTTCCCAAGTATTAATCCCTTCTCTGGACTCAATATGCATTAGCAGTCCAAAGGTCTTCATCAAGGACTCTCAAAACAAGTTTACATGGAAAGTTTTAAACCTCTTTGAATGGTAGTCATCTGTGTACATAACCCTTGATCAGAGCAGGGGATAATGGTTCAGGCTCTGTGGAGTGTATCTAAGAGGTCTGTACATTCTCACCGTTGGAATGATCCAGCCAAACTCTTGCTTGTTGATGCCCACTATGTAGGGGACAGTGTTGAAACTTTTCTCGGCCAGGATCTCTTCTGGTGTCTTTGGCAGCACCACTCCATCAATCACAGTAGGGAGGAAGGGATAGCTCTAGAGAAGACAGAAATTTAACCTATATCTAATATTTTGCCATCTGTTACATCTGTGCCCTCTCTGGAAGTCTGAGAGCTTGGTCAACACAAAGAGCCCTGTGGCTATGGTCACAGAAACTCAGTGTCTTAAGACGGACAAAGTCTAGGATTCTCTAAGGGGTGCAAATGTGATGGTGGTAGGGAAGTCAAGAGGCCAATTTTCATCCCAAGAAAAATAAATACCATAGAAAAGTGTGTTTAAAAGTTTAGACTATATGTTTAATTAAAAATGTCCAGGTATATGTTAATTTGGGTTAATATATTAGTTTGGATTAATTGTGCTACTGAAGATAAGTCTGTAAAGTTGCTGAAAACATTGAATTAGAAAATGCTGAGCCATTTATCCAAGGGGAATTTAAGAGTTAGTTCCCACAAGCCTCTGGCCACACAATTTCCATTATTCTTCCTTACGAATTCATTTTTATTTAATGACACCTTATATAACACACATCTCTTACAAATTGTTAGTTAAAAATGAAGTTAATTTATAACAAAGGACCATTTGTGACAGGCTTAACATGTTTCTGCTCATAGTCTTAGTGAGTATAAATTTCTTTGGTTTCTGTTTCACAATCCTGCTTTTGTCCTTCTTTGTCTTTCTTTTTCTTTCTCTTTCCTCTCCTTTCCAATCTTTATTACTCACATGATCACTTTTCAGAATGATGCCCTCCCTCTGCCTCCTGACAGCATTACAAGTCTCTTTGTTCTCTTTTGGATGCACTGTGATGTTGTTTCATCAATACTTAATTCAAGACCAAAAACATCACAGCTGAAGGAAGCTCACACCTTACACGTGTTTCCTCTGTAATGTGTCTCACATTCACCCATGTTGGGGACATGGAAGCTCTTCATCACTATACTTGAGAATATTGTAAACAGAGAAATTACTTGGAATAGTGACTAGCTGTTAAGATACAGTATTGCATAGAGCATTAAAAGGTTATTTTTGAATACAAGAAAGAAATCAAGAAGACAGAATATTTCCTCTTTGACTTCTGATGGGAGCCTGGGCATGAAATGACTTGAGCTTCTTGCTATCTGGTTCATTTGGCACAAAAGACTCTTTGCCATAAGTTTTAAATTGGGGTTGCACATACATTTTAGCAAGTGACTTCACAAATAGAGAATCGGTGATTAATGAAGGCAGACTGATGTGTTTATCTCCATGTAAACGAGTACTTTGGGATGCAATGTTCGGTTTTAGAGGTGGTGAGCTCTCTTCTCAAGCTGTCTAAACTGAGACTTTATTCACTGTTTGTAAAACAAACACACACACACACAAACAAAAACAATCCAAGCATCAAGCCATAATCAAACAGGCTGATAAAATAGAATATGTCCTGGGCACAATTGCTGCTGCCTTAGCGATGTTGGGCAGTGCAGGGCATCTCCTGGGAGAGCTGTTCATCTGAAGAAAAAATATGCTGGGGTCACAAGGAGCCTGTTGTGGTTTGCCATCTGAGCAGGATCTTGGCAAGAACACTCTGTACAAATAAGGGAAAAGGCAGGCATTTCCACACAGGAGAAAGGGCACAAGTCAAGGGAGCAGAGTCAGTGTTCTAAGCTCACCCAGGACAGTCAAAAAAAACCTTAGGCATGAAGGCCTGCCCTGCCCAGGATTATAGAGAGAGTCAGGGCTGCACCCCCTTTCTCTCCAGTATATGGCTCATCTCTGGTATTCAGAGATGTGTTCAAGTAGTAGTCTCGTGAAGGAAAGCTGTTTTTCTTGACTCAACATCTATAAGCCAGAAAGCAAAGGTCCTTGCCTCTTTTGGGTCTCCAAACAAAGTCAAGACTTTGTAGTCAGAAGGAAAATGACATGTTCTAATGTGTTTAGATAGACATGTCTGGTGACTCATGAAGAATGGGCATGAGGGAAGAACATGAAGGTAGGCATAGTAAAACTGCAGAAGCCAGAGAAGGACCATGTGGAGTGGTGAATGCTTTGGAAGACTGATATTAGCCACCACAAGGCACGCAGCAATTGATACTACCCATGAATAACCAAAACTACTCTGTGAGGTCAAGTGCATGACTTAGAAGCCAGTGGTGTCCTTCTTCCTCCTTATTATGTCACTGATGGTGAGCAAGTCATCTCAGAGAAATATCCCGACTCCAATCACATCTCACCACACTGCTGCTGTGTGAAGTCTTCCTACCTGGTCTTCCTGAACCTGTGCTGCCCCTGGCTTATAAAGTGGATTTCTACACCGCTGTCGAAATGGGCTCCATAGCTAGATATGATGCCTTATGATTCCAGTCACAGGAAATTGAAAAGCAGAGACAGGAAGATCCTAACTTCACTGATAGCCTAGAATTTATAGTAGAACTATGTCTCAAATCAAAACAAATAAAACCAAGACAGCATAAATATCCAAGATCACTTTTTGAAGCTCACGGAAAATCTATCTCTTGCCGAATGGAAATACAAGCTTTTCAAATGCTGCCACACTTTCCTGACCTCCTGAGCCAGAAGCCCAAGGTTTCCTCACCATCTCCCCTCCCAGCACACTGGCTTCCTGCCGCAGGCTTTTGCAGCTGTTCCCTCCTCTGCCTGTAATACTATCTCCAAATTTCCCAACATCTGTCTTTCTTCCCAATCAAGCCATCTCTTGTTTTCTGGGTATATCAAACTACCAGCCAACTCTGTCCCCCTCTCCCAATTTATCTTCTGTTTGTCTGACTACCATCACATACACCACATATTTTATTTGTTGTGCTCTCTCAGCTCCTGAAATGGAAGCCCTCCAAAAGACATAGAGTACCATCTGTGTCCACTGCTGTGCCCCAGCTGCTACATCATCTCTTGCCAAATGGAGAAATGGTGACGATTGGCTAACTCTCATTTCATACTCACAGGATTTACAGGGAGAACGCTAGTTGGGGCTGTAGAACTGCACAGCTAAGATTACTAGGTAGAAACCACTGCTGAGAGGTTGAGGGGCGGGGGAGAAGTTGCACACTGCCAATGTTTCCTGGGTAGAAGGAGAAGGCTGGCTTGTCTAGCTTCCACGTGATCCTTATACCCTTCTCGTCAGAACTCTGACCCTTAGTAAAGGCTCTTCAGATCCTTCCTCAGACATTTGGCAGTAGAAGTTTCCATTACAGCATCCTCCCACAGGCCATGATGGATGTAGGGGATGTAAATGAGAAGTGAGAGGTGAGCCCAGAAGATGCACAGCTGCTGACCAGGAGCCCTGTACTACAAGTTAGGCTAGCTACACCTCTGGTCTTTCAGTCTGTGTTACTAGTGCAGGCAACTTCCCCTCTCAAAGGCACACAAGAAAGGATTATTATACCATAGTGGAAATTTTTACATTCATACTTAATGGAAGCTAAACACTGTTAAGACTCAATGTGTGTAATCCAAGTTGGGACAGAGGGTCCTTACCTCTTTAGGGTTTCCAAGTAAGTCCAGTTTAAAAAGATTCTATGAAGATAAAAACAGATAATTTGTTAAAATAAACCGTCCATGTAAAAAAAGGTGATCATTTGAAATGTGCCTCTGAGGTACCAGGGTACCCTTTCCCCTAGCTCTTCCCTGCCTATGTCATGTGGCAATGAGCCCATGGTGGAGCAGGGTGAAGGAGGGGTATCAGAAGCAAAGGGGAACAGCCATAAGACACAGAGTTGGGATTGATGAGCCCTGGAGAGATGTCTGCTGCCTGTTTTTATGTTCCTCTATATTCTGTACCCCTATGCTTTCCTTCTGGTAATAATGCCCCGATTTTCCTCAAGGAAACAGTGAAATAATATGAAAGTTATTACAGGGACTGGATAATCTCAAGGAGAGATAAGGTTGGATGTGAGATGGACCAGAAGAACAGGGTGCTTTCCTCTCCCTCATTTCTCAATTCAAGAGTTTGTGTATTTATGTGTGACTTAGGGTGACCATGACCCTGAATGCAGAGAACAGCTCAAGAATGGTTATATGGTGGTGTCCATCCAAAAGAGCCCTGCAAATTCATTGCTGATATCTGGGGTAGAGATGGCTTCTAAGCAAGTCGGATATAAGATTAGTGTGCTATTTTCTTTTACTTCCATAAGAGACATGATTATTTGGAAAGAAGACAACAAAGAATGGTGAGCTGGCCCTTAAAGACAGGCAGGTTCTCAGTGATATATTTATAACATCTGGGTCCAGTCATGTTTTGAATTCTCTATTTAGAATATCTCTGTTACCTGAAGATTCTGTTATAACCTGTTCTTTTTCTTCTGTTCTAGAATCATTGAAATGAGTGCTTTCATCTTGCACCAGAAGATTCTGGTGCCCCCTAAGCTTGATGGCACTCCTTCAAGCCCATCTTTTTCTTTGCTGTGTTTGCTAAGGCTTCAGTGGCTATAATGCTGAGGCAGGCAAGCATAGGAAATAGTTTAACAACACATGACTCTGCTTGACTTGAGTTAAGAATAGACTTCTCTTCTAACTATGCCTGTGGCAACCCAGGACTCTTGCCTTCTTGTAGTTTATGCATACACTCTTCATTTAACAATGTATCTAAGATTGATTGACAACCTAGGACTCCCATCTGCACTGAGCTTCAGGTACATATCATTCAAAAGAAGGGGATATATTTTTCTACCCCTAAAGGACCATAAAATATGCCCTTTAATGGACAATTTCTATTCAAATGTTGTGGTGGTTTGAATATACTTGGCCCATGGGAAGTGGCACTATTAGGAGATGTATTACTAGAGGGTGTGTTGTCTTGTTAGAGGAAGTGTGTCACTGTGGAGGTAGGTCTTTGGAACAGGCACTATTAAAAAGGCTTACATAATCCAAGTCTGTCAATCAAAATAGGGATGCACCTAATCTATGTCATCTAGCAACTGAACTCTTTCTTTTGGTCCTCACGAAAGAAAGCTCCAAACATTTCCTGGAACCCTTAAGTATTCTCACCCATGTGCTCTCTTGTCACTCTGAGCAATGTATTTCATTTCAATATGTGTTATCATTTCACCTTTAAATAAAGTCTCCTTCCTTGCTACTGTGAAATCTGTGAGGGCTTGCATCTCAATTTATTGGATAAAAGGCAAATGACTTAGACTCTCCCATACAGATCTCAACCATTAATAACTACACTGCACTTTACCTATTAGGTATCATCTATATAGTGAGGTAACTGCTAAGATCTCCTTCACTATGGGGCATGCCTCCATCAGTGAGGGGTACACTGTCTGTGCATGTGTGTAGGCATGTGCACATGCATCTGCAGCAATGGAAGCAAATGGAAGTACTTCCTCAATATCTCAGATAATCTCAAGGTGTCCTGGGATCTTGTGCTCCCCGAGTTTTCCTAACTCACCAACTACTTCTGAATAATCTAGTTCTCTTGCATCACATTGAGAAGCCTGAAATATTTGCTTTGTTCTACTGTTAAAACATAGATATATAAATTATGTGAATATCTTGGGCTCCTTTTATGAACCTAATGACCAAAGCACCAAGGCCATATTGACTCAATCCATGGACAAACAGGGAGAATCTGTTGGGGGTAGAGGACAGGAGTATCCTGGAGTATCCATTGTCCAGATAGATAGACCAAGAGCTCACTTGATTCTGGAGCTTATTTATGTCAATGCCCCCCACACAAAAATGTGGTAGTTCTTAAGATCGTACATGTTCTTTTCTTTGTATGTTTTTCCTGCTATGTTTCCTTGTGATGGAAGACTCCCATAACTGCCCAACAATTCTCAAATGTGACTTCTCTATGAACTCTCCCTGCTAACTGTATTGAATGTATTCTCTATCTGTACTGTCACTCCTAACTCAGTAACTACATGTCTGGGACTCTCTATGAGTAGTTCTCTGTAAGACAGAAAATTGTTAAATTTTTGTCTGCCTTACTTTCACATACTTTTGGATGAATGATTGACAGATGAATGGGTAGATGGGTAAAGTTGGCCAATACACATAAGACAGGAAAGGTATGAGAAAAAAATATAGATGTGAATTTGCTGGATAGTTTACAAATTGAAAAACAGGCAAAGAAAAAGTAATATATTACTAACATTTAATGAAAATAATATATTACTAACATATATATGATGAGCAGAAGTATGAACTAATATAGTAGTATTATAATATATGAATAAATGAGGAGATAGTTATCTTAATACTCCATTTATGCAGTGTAAGAAAATATGGAAAATTTGGCTAGAAAATTATGTTATAAATTAGTTTCTGTATCAAATAATATTGTAATGCTTTTCTGAAAAACATGCTGAACACCGTCAGCTCCCAAATCCAGAATGGTGTTTATTTACAGGTCATTAAGATACACCTTGAAACAAAAATGTTCACAACAGTAAGCTTTATAAACATGGAGGTATATCATACAGTTTTCATTATGTTATTATTGGAATACTTCTATCTGAACAGATGAAGATGGGACTCAATTGCATAGAGTGACTATTGCTAGAATGTAAAATACTTACCAACTTTAGCGAGGTCTCCAGGAGTTCGTCCTCTGTCTTCTGGCGCAGGCAATGAAGCATAACAGCTGATGTGGTAGTTTTACATCCAGAAAGAGTAGCAACCAGCTGCCAGAGATCATAAGCAACAGCAGAGGTTAAAAACAATGATTACAGCCTCCATTGATGTACATAATGGATTCTATCCCATATTCAATTTTTCTTTCTCTCTATCTCCATCCTTCCCTATTTTTTCTGTCTATTATCTATCTATCTATCTATCTATCTATCTATCTATCTATCTATCTATCTATCTATCTATCATATATTGTGTATCTATCTACCTATTTATCATCTATCTATTGAGAAGATCATGCAGTTTTTGATGGTCTTGAATGTTTTTCTGTAGATCAGGCTAGAAGTCCTTCTGCCTCTGTTTCTCAAAGTGCTGGTATTATAGGCAAATGTCACTATGTTTGGGTCCCACAACCAAATTCTAAAGACAAAAGAAGTTTGAAAACTGTACTCTAGACCAGTAAGTCTGGGTGAAGAGCCTACAGAATCTTGTTTCTGCTACTAACTGGGATAGTAAAATGACTTGAATACAAAACCAATATCTGTTAATTATTCCCATTAATACACTTATCTCCCGTAGCATAAACTATACATACTGTTCTTGGATCTCCGTGCTTCTAAGGAAGCCCTTTGTTATGGAGGTTTGTCTGGTGTTAAATATCACTTCTTTTGCTTCTTAAATAGTTGGCTGTAGGTAAGCCATAAAAAAAAAAATCTTTTAACCTCAGTCTCTCCACACATATATGAGTGATGATTGTGTGTAATTTTAGGGTGACCTGATATATGTGATGTGGCTGACCATACTAAAATGTGCAGGACTGGGGTACATCTGCATACTATGATTCATACAAATGTGGAATTTGTAGAGTGGTATTTAGAAACAGCCACGGCTGTGGTTTTTTTCCCTCAGCCATTCTCCCTTTAAGCATCTCCTGAGCACTTAAGTTGAACTCCATGGAAAGAATAACCGGAGGACCCCAGGAGAGCAAAGGACACAGGTTCTGTTCATAGAAGTACTTACACCAGCAATAGGCTTGACATCTGTTGTAATCAGAGCAGCAGTGAGGGACACACCACTCTCAGAAATGGCCCTGTGGAAGAGGTTCTTGGCCAGAGGAGATAAGACCTAGTAGGGGAAAGAAAAGAAGGAGAATATATGCTTACAAGAGTGATCAGTAGTTCACTTGCTCCTTAAGGCTTCCTCCAGCTGCTCTTCTGCTCTGGCCGTTCATTTGGGGAGTATGGTGCTATAGACATGACAGCTCCTCATAGCTTCTGATATGCTTCCAAGACTTCTCTTTGGTTTTGCATTCCTCCCAAGAGAACATCAATGGGATGGAAGCAGTGATCAGAGTAGAGATAGAATAGGAATCAGTTGGCAAGTGCTCATGAGGAAAACTGGAAAGACTGTTAACACTGAGCTGCAAACTCTGTCCCATCATTTTCATTCGTCAGAATATACCCAAAGAATAAGGATCATGGGGACCTGTAAAAATGTCAAATACTTACTCTTCATTAATAGTAAAACTTGGAAACAACCCAAGATTCTAATATTATAAAATTTGATAATAAGGGTTTATCCCTACCATGGGATATTATGCAGTTATAAAAGATAATACTGAAGAAGTGTTTTATATTTAGGAAAATATTTATGTTCTATTATTGCATATTACATTTTATTTTGGGTAAAAGAATTGAAAATCAAATGTAGTTGCATACTTGGGAGAAAGAAAATAGATCATGCATGGATGGAAGAAGACAGACAGAAAAAGGGCAGTTAAATAAAATTATGGAGAAAGATTAGAGAAATAAACATAAAAATCTTATAGTAATAATCTCTGAGTAGCAGGGAGATGGACAACTTTATTCTTTGGGTTAATTTGTATTTTCTTTTTCTTGACTTAAACATTCTCCCTTTGAATATAAAACCAATATAGACTTGAAATATACATTAATATTGGTTATTCTCTACTCAGCTCCAAGGTAGTATCTAACAGCTCGTGAACCTTCTGTATATTCTTTAAATATCTATCTGGCTCAGTCTCATGCACCAAGACATTTTATATCCTCCATCTGCATCTGTGATCCATGTTTGTGTCCCATCCCTCCCACATTCCACCTCCTACCCCTCTGCCCCAACACCTATTTCCCTAGGACTCCCAGGTTCTTTAAAGTTGGCTGCCTTCCCACTTAGGCATGCAAAAGCTGTCAGACCTCCTCAGGGGAAGTTCCATACTATATCTGGACTTTTACTTTTCCTTAATGAGTACTTCTAGCTTGATGCCAAACAAGGATACCTGCTCTTATGCTGAAATTTGTATTCCTATTTGTACTTTTTAACCTATGGCTAAGGTCCATGAAAATTGTGTGTGTGTGTGTGTGTGTGTGTGTGTCAGAGAGAGACCTATAGATAGACACACACACACAAGCACACACACACAGACAGAGACAGAGATAGAGACTGACAGAGAGAGGGGAGAGGGAAGGAGGAAGGGAGAGAGAGAGAGAGAGAGAGAGAGAGAGAGAGAGAGAGAGAGAGAGGAGAGAGAGAGAGGCTGCAAATTCTTGAGTGCCTATATGTGAAACTAAGCTTGAGTTTCCCAAGGGCAAAGGGGCATTTGGTCATTAGCTGTCTGCCTTCTAATGGTATGTTGTGCTAGTATGTGGCATATAGTCTTGTAAGTAAAGATGCTCATATCTGGATTGGATGGTGGATGGTTTTTAGGAGGTTCAGACACATAAACTTGGGGATTTTTACCTGGTGCTAGGAACACTTACAAGAACAGAGACACTGAAGCCTCCTGCTGACTCTCCAAAGATGGTCACAGAGCCTGGGTTGCCCCCAAAGTTGGCGATGTTGTCCTGAACCCAGCGTAGTGCAGCCACCTGGTCCAAGTGACCCCAGTTCCCCCGGCTGTGTTCATCCCCAGTGCTGCAAGAGAGCAGGTTAGAGTCAAGGCTAAGATGTCTTGGCAAAGCTATCAAGGATCTCAATTCCTCATATGGGCTGGGGCCCCCGAACACTCCAGAATCAGGCTGTGCACTGCATCCATGACAAGGAAGTCGATCTGATTCTCGTCTCTGCAGTATTGTCCTATACAGGGCTCTATGCTCATTTTCCCAGCTGCTATGTACCAAGGAGTCAATATGGCATCCAGCACTCCTCAAAGCTAGACCACAGCTGAGAAGAAACCTCAAATCTCTAACCACACTCAGCCCACGCTGCAGACCAGGAACCAGCAGATGAATAGAGAGTGATTCCAAATAGTAGAAAAAAGAAAAACATGCACACCCTGTGCCAGATATGGGCCTACGGGCGTGGCATTTTAGGTATATTTCACTGAAAAGGACCTCGGAGGCAGTGGGTTTGGTGGAGACCTGAATAAAATGAAGACACAGGTCTCCTGAGTATCTAAAGAATGGAATTTAACCCAAGAGAAGCTACAGGTGCAAAGGTCCTAGGTGTGGGAACAGTATGAATGTAGCTGCTGTGAGCTTTGGAAAGCACTTCTGTGTTAGTATAAGTAATGGTCTCAAGTTTCATAAGTATAGGTCTCATTACATTGTAAGTATAGGTCTCAGCAATCTAGAGACATTGTGCAGAGACATGACAGGGCTTCCTGTCTCATAGAACACTCTGAATGGAACAAGCATGGTACTAAAATGGCAAGTGTGTAATAGCAAACTACTCTAATAATTATCCCTGCCCCCAGACTTAGGGTTTAGATTAGAGTGTTAGCAAAGAGTCATAGTAGCTGCTTTGGCATAGATATATGCTGTTTCCCAGTAGTCCATTGCTAGGATTCTAGCTTCTATTGTGGCATACTATTTTTCTGTGAAAGAACATGTAACAGGTGTGGTCAAGGACAAGGTGATTATGTCCTCAGAAGAGAACTATACAGCATTTATAGAGCCTAGTTCATCAGAAGGTACTTTGTTATAAAAAAAAAAAATCAAAACAAAACAAGATCGGGGCTGGAGACATGGCTCAGTACAAAACAGCACTTACTTTTCTTATCAAGTACCAGGCTTGATTCCAGCACTCAGTGATCCCTATAATCCACCAGAGCCACAATCCCAGAGGATCTGAAGCTCCCTTCTAGCCTCTGCAGGCATCAGTTACATGGTGCACAGACATATATAAGCAGGCAAAACACTCATATGCATCAAATAAAAATAAATAAATCTTTAAAAATTAAAGTAGCAAGATGCCCCCTTGCTCTTAGCTTCCAGCCTCGTCGTGTGGTCTTTTTACTTACTGCTCTTCTTCTACGAAGTTTGTCCATGCCAAGGGCCTTCAGTAGTAGCTCAGATGATGGAGCCAATCTTTAATTTCAGTCTCTTATATCTCGTGTTATATAAAACTGCTCTGTAATTAACTAGCTTCAGACAGATGTAATGGCTAAGGTGGAGAGAAGACAGTCCAATATCTTACCTGAAGAATCCCCAGATGCCAAGGCGATACTGAATGGTCACCACCACCACATTTTCATGGGCAGAGAGGGCCAATCCATCATAAGTGGATGCCCCACCCACTACCAGTCCACCTCCATGGATCCACACCATCACCTGGACAAGAACATAACCAATCCTGCATCCCATAGGCTCAGTGCACTGAGCCAGTTTTTGATGCTACTGGGGAGTTGGATCATACATACCAGACTTGGGAACACAACAAAGGTTATTTGATTTGGTCACCAGCCTCTAGGCTACGGTCCCTGTGGTCACCACTAAAATCACACCAATGTGCAGCAAGGCTATAACATGTATCTCTCTCTTTCAACCTGCCCCCTCCCACTCCTGCCAGGAATATAATGTAAACTGGTACCCCGCTGCGTTTCTCATTTCTCACATCCTCCCAAGATGCTTACTCCAAGAGGACATTGCCATGGGAACAGCTCAAAGGTCAAAGATATTGATCTCCTGCCCCGGTCTTATCACCTATGCCTGAATGAACGAACATAAGAGGGTCAGCTCTTGTATTTTTTTCTTCATTTCATCTCAGGTAACTCATTGGTAAACTAGACTCTCCCACAGATAAGTAATTATATGATGAGATAAACAGTACCCTAATGAGGCACCTTCCAAATGTGCCCCCTTTCTTGCACACTCATATCTACCACACTGTTAATCCTATTTCATACTAGCTTTCTCCAGAAAGCCTTCCGTGTTCTGTTGGCGTTATCTCTAAACCTGTTATGTAGCAGGTACTCTGATTGACTTGAGCTTGCAAGGAGGTATAATTTTCTCCTTTTTTTAATTTAAAGAGTACGTCAATAAGGGAAGAAATGAGAGTACATAAACTAATGCTCAGATACTCTTGCTAAAGAAAAGCATAATAAATACATAAATATACGATTGTTCAAAGCAATAAAAATGACCTACCCAGGTGGTGGAGAAGTGTTTTCCTAGGTGACAGATGAGAAACGTAGTACTTTGACAAGATATCACAGAAAACAAGAGGTAGAAACAATGTTTCCTGTAGGGATTATCTCTTGTGTACTGTGTAAAATCATCCACTTTCAATAAAAAAAATTTGATGTCCAATAAACTGGGGCAGGATTAGAAGGCAGAACATCTGGCAGGGAGAAAGGAACTCTGGGTAGCAGCAAGGCACGAGAGGCTTTGCCACCAAGACTCAGAGGAAATCAAATGTATGAAACCAAGGAGAAGTAGCCTGCCTGTGGCAGACATAGAATAGTATAAATGGGTTAATTGAGTTACAAGTTAGTTGAGAAACAAGCCTAGCTTATTCATAATCAAATAAGCCCCCATGTAATTATTCAGGCACTGGGATGGACAATGGTTATAGCTTCAACCTGGCCCCTGCCTCTAGCCCTCCAGATGCTGAGCTGTCCAATGCCTGCTCATAGCTGCCATGCAGTGAGCCCACTGTTAGGTCAGGAGTCAGACCATCCGACAGGTCTAAATAGTGTGTCAGCAATTGCTGTGTGCACTCAGGCAGAACTGTGGTGCAGCTTACCAGGTACTGAGCTTCATATAACAATTCCCATGTAATGACACAGGCTAAGAGGTTAAGAAATGGCTCTGCTCTCCCATCTTTTCAAATCAGGATTTAATCATAGACCTCATGGCTCTAAAACCTGTGTCCACAGCTAGAGGGGGCTCCTAGGACAATGTTTCTCAACCTGTGGGCCAAGACCCCTGGGGAGTAGCTCATCAAATGTCCTGCATATTAGTTATTTACATTATAATTCATAACAGTGGCAAAATTACAATTATGAAGTAACAATGAAATAATTTTATAGTTGCATGAGGAACTCCACTAAAGCATTAGAAAGGTCGAGAAACACTGTCCTAGGAGGTCTCTCATGGCACTATCAATCCTATCTTCTCCCTCAGGGATTCCAGTCACCTCTAGGAGAGACTGAGTCAAGGTCATCTAAAAGCAATTGCTGAGCCCAAGGATGATAGGCAATGGCATACTGAAGAGGTGATGATATAACTTTGCAGACCCAATGGCAAGCTCCTTGAAGGCCTGGCTTAAGCTTCTCCTTTCTCCAAGCCCAAGTCTGACTGTGTGTTTGGAGATACTAAATCCACTGTAAAGGTGGTGTGTGTGTGTGTGTGTGTGTGTGTGTGTGTGCATGTGTTTATGTATTTGTGTGTGTATGTATGTGTGTGTGTTTGTATGTGCATGCATGCATGTATTTATGTGTCTATATGTATGTGTGTGCATGTGTGTATGTATTTGTGTGTGTGTTTGTATGTGTGTTTTGTGTGTGTATGTATATGTGTGTATATGTATATGTGCTTGTATATGTGAGTGTGTGTGTGTGTGCATGTATATGTGAGTGTGTGTATGTGTGTGCATGTATATGTGAGTGTGTGTGTGAGAGAGAGACTAAGGTTTATCCTCACCTCCCAGTGAGTGCCAAGCACAGGTAATGCTAAGTTTCAGCACACAAATCTGCAAATATCTCAAATTCATAGGTTCCACACATGAGAGCTTCTGCGAAATTTGTTGGATGCTGGCCTGTTACAACCCAGGGATCAATACCTTTTCCAAAAAACCTTCCCCAACCCTGTGATCTATCCCTGGCAGCCTGCTCATCTCTGGCACTGTGTTTCCATTTGAAATATGACTCACTTGGTCATCAGACTGTGCCAAAGGCAGCTAGGACTGTGAAATGAGCTGTGGTAAAAATCCCAGGATGCCGCCTACAGGCAGAGAAAGGGCTGACTAGAGTACCTCAGAATTCCAACTTCTTAGTCCTTCTTGGGGCAGTGAATGCCTTCACTTGACAGTGAAAGTCTTCACATTTGTCATACATGACCTGAGAATAAAGGCAACACATACCCTCCCTCCCAGACATTGTCTTAAAGCACTGGGATGGCGGTCACAAGACCTGACTCTTCTGAGCACCCCATCCATATGTTCTCTCATCTCTACCACAACACAGGGATATTTAGTCTCTCTGGGAATTAACCTAATAACAAAAATAACCCATTCTTTTCATTCTATTTGTGTGAGAAAATTTAGCAATTTACGATGTACAATCCAAATGTACCATGATCTCCACTCAAAACTGATGTCACTGGAAAACTTTGAGGTCACACTGTTCTTAAATAAGCTCTTGCCCATGAGCTGTTGCTACCAGCTGCCTTCAACCCCTTTCAGGTTGCCCATGAAGAGTTGGAGGCTGGAACTCAGATTTCTGGTCCAGTGGTCCCCATACGTACTGGTAGTCGGCTGTTCTTTGTCAAGTCAGCGGGAGTATAAATATTCAGGTAGAGGCAGTCTTCAGAAAACTGTAAAGGAATGTTCTCCTTCCTGTTGGTGAAAAGCTCTGAGAGCACCTGCCCTCCAACAGCATCTTGAGAGCACCTAGAAAGGGAGAGAGCATATCTGAGGTTCCACTAGGTTGAACCTTGGATATATCACCCAGAATCTGACCTTGTACTTGGAGTTTTGAGCACATAGCTGAAGTTATCCTCACTGGACTGGAGTCATTGTTAGGGATAATAGAGGCTTTATATTCCTGGTAGAACTACTAAAACTCTAGATTCTCCCAATCATTTAGAGGTAGGACTTGGCATCTCTCCCTTCTGGAGTCTTTGGAGTACTATGTACCATAAAGAGAGGCACTCATATGCTGACCTCATATACCCTAGACAATAGTGTTCCCTGAACTGTTTGGATAGGGCCCTGCACCCTGCTAGACTTGTTCAGTGGGTTGTGGCAATGCTTCTATAGGTAAACATGCTCCCATCCTTGGGAGTCTTCTATCAACCAGAAAAATAGGCTGGAGGTGTTATCTTTGGCACATAAAAAGACATTACTCTGGTCCTGCCTCCACCACTGACATGCTGGGTAATGTTGGCTGAATTTCTTGCTTGCTCTGGCTTTTACCTGCCAGGGCCAGGTGAGGTGAGTAATGTCTCTCAGAGTCTCACCATCTGGCCTACTAAGGTTCTTTCATCTTCCCATCCCATCAACAATCATTGTGAGCTGTCCTGATTAAGGGCTCCATAAGCCCATTGTAGAGTGGAATTGGTAGCAATAATTGAATTCTTCCGAGTTCCAGGCACTGATCAACTTCTCCTGGAGTAGGAGTCATTTAAGACACATCAGCCCCAGGTGTCCATTATCCTGTTTCACAGATGGCACCTGGCTTCGAGTATGTCAAAGAGAGAGTGGAAGTGCTCATTTGTCAAGCCTCCACAGAGATCTCATGGCAGAAGTGGAATAGAAAAGGTGACCTTTATGTCTCTAGCCTAGGCAATTTTCCTACCCAATAGGAGAAAAGAACATAATTCACAGAACTAGGAACTGAATGACCAATGAGAGGTGAAGAGTTCAACTTCACTATTTTTTAGAACTCTCAAATAAAGACCAAAGTTGCATTCTTAAATTCTTATCATCTCATGCCTCTTATCTAATACACACATGCTTTGGGCAAGGCAAAGCATAGGGAGAGTCCCTCTGAACAGGAGTTTTCATATTTGCCTGCAAGAAGGGTGTTCAGTTTAGACATTTCTAGAGACAAACTTAATTAACTTCCTACTCTTTGACTCAGAAATTTCACTTCTTAAATTTCTCCCTAAATCCCCATTGATTACATGTAATGATTTGGTTACAAATTCATCACTGTGTTGTCTTACTGTCAACAACATGGAAAGAACTTAACCCAAATAAAAGACTGGATACACAAAGTCTAATTTCATATTCAGTTAATATAACTGCTATACATTGGCTGTTGCATTGATAGTGTAGAATAATATTGATGTTATAAATGTGCAAATAGTCTCAAAATTTTTCCATACTCATAATCCCTATAGAAAGGGAGAACAAACACAGACACAAGACTGGAAATATGACCTTAAATGCTCATAGTAATCCTAAGTAATTGGATTGTACTTGATTTTTAACTTTGTTACACTTGCTTCTGTGTATCCTCCTGCCTTTCCTATTTTCAGTATTTGTGTCTTATATTTGCAATTAGGATGGGAAAAATAGCAAATGATATTTTAGGAGAAAAGCATGTAGTCTAAGGACACCACCGGGAGTGGAATCCTTGAATCCTCACAAGTACCTTGCCAAGGGAAGAAACACTGCCTGCCCTGATGTTTTTAGGCTATCTGAACTCCTTGGGCTTTTCAATTGGCTTGAAGATTGAGTGGAGGACAGATATTGTTCAGTGGTGACTAGGTGGCTGGATGGATCTAGGCATGAGAACTTAAAGTCACACTCAACTGTTCTTGTCACTCATGTAGTCCCACCCACCTACTTCCAAGCAATGTCAAGGTTCAAGAGAGAAGAATAAAACATCTTCATCCCCTTTACATTGAAATAGGCCTACCCTAGTGGCTTACATAGGAGGGTAGGAGGTGGTATTCTTTATGAAGCTCCAGGGCTCTGCAGGCTGTGGTGGAGCAAACCTCAAGGAGCCAAGAGGGGGCTTGGCAAAAGGGATTCCCAGGAAAACAGCCACAGGCTGTGGAAATCCTTCTAAGCCGACATACTTCCCCAGGACCTTGCCTTTAACAGTGTTCACCACAGGTGGAGAGGATGGGTACCCTGTTAGACAAGAGAAAATAAGGACACATCAGTAAGGGAAAGGTAAACCCGCATTCTCGATGGGTTTGTCACTTCAGGACTGATGGCATTGCTAAAGTCACCCAACTCCTTCCAAGTCTTATTCCTTCTTACATGAAGTTAGAATGAAGAAAATTGTCATCATCTCAGAGGGCTGATTAAAGACTAAAATGTGTTGGTGTCTTAAAAGCATCCAGCCTAAGTCACTGCCGAGAGAGAGGTACCAAGCATGAAAATGAGTTTTCATTTCTGCTGGAAATGTTCATCCACTAGGATCCTTTTGCTGAGCTGCAAACTGGGTGAGAAGAAGGACAAGAGGTGGTCCCTGTCCTCAGGAAGCCTCACTTTGTAGACATGGCAGCGGACACAGTCGATGTAATATTCAGATGCATGATAGTTTTTCCTGGAGTAGAGCCAGGTAGTGGATACAGCAGTTGGAAGAGAGATCAAGGCCTCCTGGTTGGTCACACAAGAGTTGTGACTTACAGTGTGGGGAGTGGCTAATGGAATGGGAGGTGTTGGCATGACATTGCAGGAAAGAGAAAGAGTGCTGTGGCTCACAGACCGCACATAGTGCCCTATGATTGCCACCAGGAGGAGTCCATGACAGAGAAAAATAATCCTGGAAGAGAAAGTGCACATCAGGGAAGATGCTGGATGACTGAGTAAGGGATTAGGTTCTCCTTAGTGAACACATAAGTAGCAGAAATGGTTGTGTGGTAAAGCAGACAGCATACTTCTGGAAGATCCCTCTTGGGGTTGTGAGCACGGTATTCCAGAGAAGAGAGACTGAGTATCAAAACTATTTGCCCTATTGCCTCCATTGTTGTAGAACGGTCTCTTCAGCTTCCTCACTCTTCTCTTTCTACCCATTGTGGGACCTGCACAAACCAACCTGGTCCTTCTTTCCATGGTTGGTGGACTTAGAGACACTTGGTCATCCCCCCCCCACCCCGTGTCCTCTTTTGTCTGACCTCAGGGGTCTCAGTTTGTGAGAACATCCTTCATTGGGCAGGGCCTTTGAATTTAGACAAGATGTCATTTTCCTCAAGGCTTGTGGCCAGAAAAAGACAGGAAAATTCCAAATTTAGTGGGAAGTGGTCAACAGAACTGAAAACTCTTCATCAGAATGCAGTCTCTATGTCTCATGCTATCAACAGCCAGATGCATATTATGAATATTCAAGTTGTTGTTACTAGTTATTATAAAGAACGAAGAACTTCCTGGTAGACATGTACCTACAAAATCTACGTTAGGACATTCTGGAAGACCACGGAGAGTGGGGTAAGATGCTGGCAGCACTTCTATGAGGAGAAGGAGGGTAAAGCCTGAGGAGAAATAGCTTGGGGTAGCCTTTGTCAGCTCAGTGATGGCCCATCCTGAAGTGGGTATGGCCCACCCTGAAATGGGTAGAAACAGATTCTCTGGGGTTATATTCCTGGGTCAAGTGGATACACAGCAATGGCACAAATATTATGTAATTATGTATTTAAAATTATGTAACATCAGAGTGCAATACTGAATATTTACTGTGTGTCCAAGCACATTCATTCTCTTTACATAATTTCAAAGAAGCCTTGCCAGGTGAACAGGCAAGATTTCAAAGCACCAAGCATCAACTGTAAAAAGATGAAAACAGGGTGACATTGCTGGCTGAGGGAACTGGGATTCCCAGGGTTTAACTAATGCAGGTCCCATCCCCAACCTTATCTAAGTCTCTTGCCTGGGCACCAACTCCCTGTCCTGATCTCCAAGATCTAGACATAAAAAAAAAAAAAAAAAAACACACAACAACAAAAATGAACACAGCCTCAGATCCCCCAAACCTGCCAAAGAACTCCAGGTAACCACCACCACTCCCATGCCACCTCACTCCTGTCTTTTCCAGGTGAAACTACTATGGCTCTTGCCCTTGCCTCTCCACTACCCTGGCCTCCGACTAACCTCTTTGTTTCCTCTTTTACACCATTCCTGTGACCTGTCTCTGCCTTGTGGGAACTTCAGTATAACATCATCATCTCAATTGTCTGATTGAAGCACCTTGAAGTTTCTATCAGTCCATTAAGTTTTCAGCCAAACCTTTGCCTACCTCTTAACCTAACTTTTTTCCTCTGGACCTAGAGCAAAAGCAACCACTCATTTTGTCCTCAGTGAAAAGGGTGCTCCTGTCATTTCTGCTTTAGAGGTGGGGTCCCCTAGGCCCTGTATCACCCAGGCATTGCAAACTCTAGGATATCAAGTTGGAGTTATTGATCAGGAGCCAGCCTTATACCTGGCTCCTGAGTTTATGTTTTCAGTGTTCTGCTCAGCCTCTCCCTACAACCTGCTTGCAACTTGACTAAGAATCACAGGGAAACAGGCTAAGCTTTTTTTTTTTTTTTTCAGCTCTCCTGTGCCTCCTATGGCTGGGTACCTGGGTGTCTGTCCTCCTCTCTATGTCTCTGTGAGAGTCAAGTTCTTTGGACTTGGATGTAGCCCTGCAAGTTCAGAAAGCAAAACTCACCAAGGGACTGGGACTATTTTGTCCACAGCATCACCCACTGTGCCCAGAACAAATACTGAAAATGTCCATGCAGACATTTGTAACCCAGAACAACTTACCCCAAGCTGTGCACGCAGCAAGAGAAAGCCAGACCAGAGGGTAGAGGCCCATTGTGGAAGGACAAGGGCTCAGCGGGTCTGTGAGCTATCTGCTGCTTTAGCAATGCTTCTGTTGTGGTCCTGGGGACCCGCCTCCTTAAGTCTTGCTCAACCAGCTCCGTTATGTAATCTAAGAAGACAAAAAGCTCTCCCTTCCAAAGAGCTCTCTGGGTGTCAGTGGGGACCTCCAAGCCACGCCCACCAAGAGTTTACTCAATTTTATCTGAACAGTCAGTGCCCAATACTCAGATTACAAATGGCCAGAAACTCATCCAACAGCTTCTTACATAAGCACCTCTCCCTGTAGCGCTTTCACCTCCATTCCTTGACCTCTCAAGAGCAGACAGCAACAGGCAGGTGCCTGCAGGTAGTGGGAGGTGTTGGTCCGGGGTCCTTTTACAATTCTGAACATTTTAGAGTACTTCACATTCCCACTCTGCTCAGCTGGCAAGTGAGGACTGACACATTTCTCGGCCTCCCTGGACTGGCGTTTCCTAGAATCCATATTCTCAAGTTCGGAAGGGACCTCCCCCTCTACCAACCTTGAGATGATTCCTACATTATCTTCGTAGTATTCCTGCCAAGTGACCTGGCTGGGCACAGTGTACACTAAGGTTCAAGGAAGTTTACCCCCTTCAGAAAAAGAACCTTTGGACATAACGTTCATATAGTAAACAAACTCCGCTGGCAACAAACACTGCTTCTAACCATTCATGCGTGCACGTATGCACTGATTCTTCAAACATTTGCCAAAGTGCATGACCTCCCTTTTTGTGGGAATGTACAACAGCAGGTGGGTTGGTGCACCTCTGCGATTACTGGCCCCAGCCTGTTCCAGTGGTGCAGCCTCTTCGTGCTTTCCTGTTTGGGTACCTCTTTCCATTCCCCTTTTGTGTATTTGGTTGTTTTACCTAATCATTTACTTTTAAGTTCTCACTATGCATTACTAGGTTATTTGTTTGATTTTAGAAATCTTTAGTTTCTTTAAGATCAAACCTTTTCAACAGATCCATTTTGGAAAAAAAAAATTTCCATGCACTGATAAAATAATAAACATTCTACAGCTCTGGGAGGGACTATTCTGTGGATTTAAGTCCATTTGATGCGTAATTATATCTTCTTAAAGACATAAGACTGTAGTCATGATATAGAATTTCCTCCAGAATTACTTTTGCTTCATTTGGATCCTGTATGTCGTATTTCCATTTTCATTTCATTTAAGGCATTTTACAGCCTTCTCCCTCTTCCTCCTATTTCCTCAGTGAATGGACTTAAATTCACACAGTGGAAGGAGAGGATAGAACCCCACACATTGTATTTGTATTGCTCACCGTGAACAGCAGGGTACGTTGTGAGTGGAGTCAATTGTAACCCCTCAGCGACCTTGATCACCGGAATAAGCTGATGTAGGCAGCACCCCTGTCATCTTTACAGCCATACCTGGGCTGCACTGTTGGTGTGATGGATGCATCAAGGTTTGGTTTTCCCGATAGGAGGAGTGGAGTTGTGGTGTGCTGTGCTGTCACAACGCATACACTGATTGTGATGGGTGGAGAGGTAGACTGAAACTGTACCCTTCCTGGCCACTGGGTGTACAGTAAGTCTCCAGCTCAATCACACTGCCTGGCTTCCTGTGAGCTCTCCGTTTACTGGCTGGTTTCCTGTCAGCTCTCCGTTTACTGGCTGGTTTCCTGCTGCACATTTCTCTCAGTGGGTTGTTGGGAGTTTGCGTTTTGTTTTGCTTTGCTTTGCTTGTTTTTCTTTTCCTCCGGAGTAAACAGGTTCTCAAGGCAGTCCCCAAACAGAATTTTGCTATGAGTTCATGGAGATATGAAAATGCTGAAACTGGAGCAGTTTCAGACTCTAATTCTTTCTAATTGTGTCTTTGTCTCTTCTGAAAACACCCCATGAACATGGCATGCGAATTTCCTCTATGTTTTATCTGAAATTCCCAGTCTGCTTGTTCAGACACTCGTGTTATTACTCAGTCAATAGGGGCTGATCATGCTATCTCTTGTTAGTGGGATTTTCTTCTTTGAGGCTGTAATTTTTGCATTTAATATTTGATATAGTGTCTAAAAAAAGAAACTGACTAGATGGTATTTGTGAGCAAACAGGAGCATGGTTGGGTTTTGTTAGTCTGATGAAACCCCCATTTTTTTATGTAGTGTGTGTGTGTGTGTGTGTGTGTGTGTATGTGTGTGTGTGTGTTTTAAAGAGCTTGAATATTTGTGGTATAGTATGTAAATAGTATAGGACATATATAGTATAGGATTTTTGTTCCCTCCCTAGCTACCACAGTCCACCACCTCCTCCACAGATGCTAACGTTAGCCAGTGCTTTGTTTATGCTTATTCCAAAGGGCTTATAGCCTGCTCAGGGCTTACACCCTTCACAGGGTCTTTCCCATGCTTTTATTTTCTTCAGTCTGATTTCTGAAACTGGCATCCAGGAGCTGCTAATTTGAATATGGTATCCAATCCAGTTCCCAGAATTTCTAGGAGGATCCCATGGTTCTATATATTGGTCTGCAGATTTCTCTGTGACTTTGCCCTTCCTTAACATCAAAAGACAGCTAGTAACACTACCCAGGATAGTTTCCTACCATTCTCCCCAAGGTACATGCTTAATTTCCCCACTTGGCCTCAATAAGTCTTCACCAAGCATTCAGAGGCAAAAAAAAAAAAAAAAAAAAAAGGCGTTGTGCTTTTCCCTACAGATTTCATTCATTAGGATAAGAAAATCTGAACAGGGCCTTATGCCTTTCTTAGGCTTCATACCTGCTCAGAATTTTTCTCATAAACTTATGACAGATATACATGGAGAAATCAGTTATGTGTGTAACTCCTCCTTGGACCTGTGGTTCCAAGGACCTTATAACTCTCCTATTAGCCTCCTCTTCTCCTGAACAACTCACCAAACCCTTTAAATTTCTTCATGTACTGATGTCATCACTCAGAAGCAAATAGAAGGTGAGCCAAAATCCCTACTTCTTTCCCCTGTACTTGTCTTCCTTTAGATTTCTGGATAATCATACCACAAATGGAATCTCTGCAGAAGCATCTTCCTATGGCATTGCCTCTCTCTGAGGAGCATAGATTCATTTCCAATCTAGGATACTGATTCGATTTATGAAACAAAACTTATTTTTCAAATTAAGTCCACATATACAAATATTCTCTCCCTGGCCTCTCCCCACTCCCACCACACAGTTTGCAGTCTCCCCAGAGCCTTGGCCACAATCATCTTCCACGTGAAGTAGTCTCATTTGGGCTCCCCCAAGGCTGAGGCTGGCAGAGCCTCCCATTCACAGCTCAGTGTGTTCTGTCTGCAGTGGCTTCGTAGCAAGAAGCTCAGTCCAGAAAGCCACTTCTTTTTCTTTTAGCTTCTGAGCTTGTTGGGTCGTGGCTCCAATCTGCAGATAACCTTCCCTTTGGTCATACTCTGGCCAATGGGGCAGCCCGGGGCCGTTGGGATTCCTGGGAACAGAATCAAATAGAATTCCTTAAAGCTGTTATGTGTTCCCTACATTCCTGTGATATTTATAGGATTCTCTGGTTTATCTCTCCTAAAGACTTGTGCACCACAAAGAGAAAAAAAAAAAAAAAGAGCACCATTGTCAGAGCCATGGGTCACAGGGTGGAGCCAATCACTTACATTTTAAAATCTACCTCTTCCTTAAGGGTCCCTTACTGTCTCATCCTGCCCATTAACTTGGCTCCATCTGCGTCAGCAGACTCACCCGTTCCGAGCAAAGTTTGCCCAGAATTTCATCATCATCTTGCTGAGATTGATCTCTTTTTCTGAGGTACCACCTGTGAGGAATAAGAAGAATCTTCTTTTGACTCAGTTCATGGTTCATGAGCTATGAGAGCAGTATCACTCAAGAGGTTATTCAAAGAGTCGAGTATGGACTTTTACATTAAAGCTGTGGAATGGAAATCTTCATTGCTAGAGGACTATGCTTAGCAGGTGTATACTTTCAGAATAACTGATCTACCACGCAGCAGGCATGCAGTATAATCTGCTGTGATCATCCATGCTCAGTTCTAGTCTACCTGATATGAAAATGCCACAGATGAAGAATTCTGTGGATCATAGGGTATATGGGATTTCTGGGCCTTGTATCTTTTCTTATGTATTCCCCACAAATCCACAATTAGTTGTACAATGGCCCTAAGGTGTAATCTTGGGAGCTACACGGAGAGTGTCATATAAAGCCATGTGGTGGTTCACAGTCATGAATTTTAGGAACTACTTGGAAGTTGAGGTATTGAAGACATTCTGAAAGGTTTTCTTTAAATATTATATTATTAATTATAATATAGGTAAAATATCACATGCAGATAGGTATGTGTATAGGAAGATTGATGCACATGACATCTGACCCATCCTTTACTCATATTCTGGGATGCCATGTTGAGTAGGAAAAGCTTGACCTCATCCTCATGCACACTCTGAAATGTCATTATGAATGGGGAGTGAAGCAATTCTCCTGCTGCACTACTGATCAGGATCTTGATATAGAGTATTGCTGGCTGTTCAGGAGTGTGCACCTTTCCTTATTTATGCTGGAGTGGGAGAAAGCCTGGGAACTTGAGAGTTGAGCTCATCTCTGTTACACTGAGTTGAGAAATGAATATCAAGAGTGGAGGAGAAATATGCTCAAGGCCATAGAAGCCTTGGAACACAAAGCTCCTAATCTTAAGCACACAAGCAGCAAAACACCATTACCTCTTAAAACTGGGGCACCAAAGACAGAGTAGATTTCATCTCCATGGTCTCCTACCACTGTATCTGGTTTCATTTCTGATGAGAAGCTTGGGCGATATTGAAACTCATACATGTATGTGGGGGCCCCAGCATCTGAGAAGACACAGGTTCATATACCATTCATATCACCTGAAACAAACTTGGATGGTATCAAGGCCTTTGTAATGCAGGACCCTCTGAGTTTCAGTACAAACAGAAAAACAATTCAATACAAGCTTCTTGATGTGCTTAGCACCGTGAAGTTAGTGGAAGGAAACAGTGATGTTCATGTGAGGGAAAAGATTTATGAATGTACTGCATCCAGTAAGCACACTAGATTGTTCGTTGATAACCTGCTAGTGTACATTCATTTCAAGATCCACACCTTGCTGGGTGTCCTCCATTCAGACATGTTTTAAGCATTCTTGGTGGGTTTTTTTCCCCACCTGTTCAGAAAAATGTGAGGCACTTCCAAGACATTTGTCTGAAAGAGAGGGTTTCTAAAGATAAATATATGCAAACATGGAGCACTAGTTACTTTTGTCTCAGGAGTACAATGTTGGAGAAAGCTGTCCTTCATAAGTAAGAGAATAACAGCTTTCTCAGACAAATCAAATCTTATGAAACTCACTACTCTGGACATTTACTTTTCAAAGATAGAGATGGATAATACAAGTGAAAACACCAAAGTCAATGATACAGAGCAGAGGACAATATTCAGAATGGCCGAGATGATGAGTAGAGGAAGCTTATTCTCAGGACAGGGACAAAACAAAAGTATTGTGAAACATAACTAAACCAAATGATAGCTATAGTCCAAATATTGTCATTACAAAGTGATATATGTTCTGATCTCAAAGACATAAAAGTGTACAGTAGAGGGTGATGA
Source organism: Montemys delectorum (assembly GCA_019843815.1). Lineage (NCBI taxonomy): Eukaryota > Metazoa > Chordata > Mammalia > Rodentia > Muridae > Montemys > Montemys delectorum. The sequence continues at coordinate 28,340 of JADRCD010235913.1, forward strand.
AACACAGAGTTGTTCTAGCAAACTTGTTCTTGGCATCCTAGACCAGAGCATCTCCATCTTAGAGGATATGAAGCACCAGAGAGGTAGGGTGTAATAAAATCCTAAAGGGGCTTCAATACAATAGCACTGTCAATGATGGCTCATACAGATAGAAAATTCTCAGGGAAATGGATCTTGATCAGTATTTTGGGAAGAATCAGTTTTATAGCTTTGCATGTAATATTCTACCTAACAATACATATTATTTTCAAGCACTTACAGAACATTCTCTTGAACAGATCCTATGCGAGGACAAAAAGCAATACTCAGATAATACAAGAAAACTGGAATTAGAGACAACATCCTTTCTGATCACAATGGTTTCAAATCAGACATCAACACGAGGAACATTTTTAGATAACTGACAGATTCTTGGAAACCTGAGCCACTAATATGTCTGTTATGAAACTAAGGGGAAATTTTAAAGTATATTGGAATGAAGGTGGAACATAGCTCATTGAGGAAGAACTTGCCACGTAAATGTGAGGATGAGTGTTTGGATACCCAATATACATGTCAATATAGTCTGCCTATGGCGTTACAGACTTGTGCAATCCTAGCATTCTGGAGACATAGATGGGGATCTCTGGAGCACTCTGACTAGTTATACCAGCTGAACTATCGAGTTCTGAGTTCAAGCCAGAGGCTCTATCTCAGGATATAATGTAGAGAGCCACAGAAGTCTGGTATTCACACACACACACACACATACATACACACACACACACACACACACACACACACACACACACAGAGAGAGAGACAGAGAGAGACAGGGAGACAGAGAGAGACAGAGAGACAGAGAGAGAGAGAATGTTAATGTACATGTGTGTATATCACATACACACAGACACACACATGCAAATGTGTGCACACACAAAAAAAAATGGAGTCATAGCTTGCCAAAACCAATGCGATATAGCAAAAGTAATTGTATGAGAAACATTCATAGCATTATACAACTACATCATAAAAAGAAGAAAAATATCAATCTACAGTTGCACTAAAGGGATCTAAAAGAACAGCAAAGTAAACCCAAGGATAGCAGAAAGAAGAAATAATTATGATTGATAAAAAGCAAGAGACTCTAGAGCTGGCTCATCAGTTAAGAGCACTGGCTGATCTTCTAGAGAACCTGGTTCTGTTCTCAGCATCCAGTTCTCTGTACCCACAACCATAGGCTGCTTCAGTCCCAAGGGATGCAATCAATCCCTTCTCCTGGATTCCATGGACACAAGGCACACATGCAAGGTGCACAGACATGCATGAAGATAAAATGCCAACAAACATAAAACTAACGAATTCAATAAGAATTTTCTTTAAAAGTTGAGTTCTGGCCAGGCGATCGTGGCACAAGCCTTTGATCCCAGCACCTGGGAGGCAGAGGTAGGAGGATTTCTGAGTTTGAGGCCAGCCTGGTCTACAGAGTGAGTTCCAGGACAGCCAGGGATACACAGAGAAACCCTGTCTTGAAAAACAAAAAACAAACATCCCCGCAAACAAAACAAAACAAAACAAAACAAAAAAACAAAAGAAAAAACATATAAAGAAAATCTTTGCTGGGTGGTGATGACACATGTCTTTAATCCTAGCACTTGGGATGCAGAGACTGGTGGATTTCTGAGTTTGAGGCCAGCCTGGTCTACAGAGTGAGTTCCAGGACAGCCAGGGCTATATGAGGAAACTCTGTCTTGAAAAAACAAAAACAAAAACAAAAACAAAACAAAACTGAGTTCTGAAGCTATAAGAAAAGTTAAGAGTCAAGACAACCAAGAGTTTCTTTTTCTTTTTTAAAGAAAAGCAAAACTGGTCAAGCAGAGAATTGGGCAAATTATAGCAACCTCTGGATTTCAGGTCCTCCTGTAGGAACGTGCTGCAATAAGATCAGAGCCCACATATGGCCCAAGGTCCCTCCTTGCATTCAAAATTCCAAATGTCTTCAAATGCACCTATGGAAACCAGTTCCCAAATGCATCAAGAGCTTGCAAGGAATTTGCCTTTCCAAGTGTATCAGAGTCTCCTAGTGATTCCAGGAAGTCCAGTGCAATCGAATCTTTCAGTCCCAGAAAGGGACCTCTGTCGGCAAGAGTCCCAAGGTCCATCAAGAAAATCAAGTATACAAATGCAACCAGGACCTATAATGGGCCCACATTTACCAACTCTGAGAAGACTCTTAGAGCATCCACATCATCAGATACCTTCGAGATCCTCAGTGAGATCTGGTTTCCAGGATTCTCTAGGATCCATGGTGCTGTCACCTAATTATGGTGGCCGAAAAGCCAGCCTTGTGGCTCCAAGGAAGCATCGGAAAATATGCATTGCATACACCAAGGAACAAAAGTGCCTGCTGCAAGAACAGTTTGTTAAGTGCACATATCCAAACTGGGAGGAACGCATGGCTCTGGCATCACTGATTGGTGTGACAGCGAATGAGATCCAGACCTGGTTCAAGAACAATCGAGCTAAGTCCAAGCGGAAGAATCTCCAGAATGTTCCAGCAGCACTGCCAAAGACAAATGGAAGCTCTGAAGCTGTTTCTGAGTCAATCCATTTTCCTGACTCCTTACCTGTACTTGCCTCCTCCAATGGAGAATTCATGTGTTCAGGCACATTTGTTCTGGATTCCATTCCAAAACTCAACTGCAGTCAGGAACCTTCTCTAAATTGTGATCAGGCCTGTGATGGTGCCAGGTGTAGTTGGCAAGCATACCTGCTTGATGGCCATGCCCCTCTTACAGCTGGGGACTCTGGTCAATCAGCAGCAGTTCAGACTAGCCTAGCAGTAGCTGAAGCTCCAGTAGTCATGTTAGCTTCCACCCCAGGTCCAGATTCAGGTCCATCTGCTGAGGAGCTCTGGCAACAGGTTCTTGAAGACTTTGGTGAGTTTGAGGATTGGTACATTTGGAGATACACCCTAAAACACCTCTCACCCCCTTAACTCATCCAGGCCTTTATAGAAAGGAAGAGGTGTGTTAGTGTATTTGGGAAAATTAAGCAGGCCTATCTGTAGTAGTTTCATGTTCTGGTTTATATAATCGAAATGCTTAAAAAACAATTGAAAATATTCCTTCTTGAATCCCACCCCCTGGTACCTGCCACATATTAGTGGGAAGCAAGCTGCAGGGACACATCATGTAGGAGGTGGTCATGGCAGAGGAAGATGAGGACAGTGACAGACCTGGATCTCCAAATTGAGAGGGTTTCATCTCCTGCAAGGCCTGGATCAGAGTACCTAGGGCTCTTTTTCATGACTCCCAAACAATAAAAGGAACTCATTATGATTTCCAAATAATTTTTAAAAAGAAAAAAGAATATTCCTTCCTTATTGTTGAATTATGTTTTTAAATAAAAGAAAAAAATTACTGAAAATTTGAAAAAAAAAAAAAAAGAAAGGCAAAACTAACAAACTTAGTTGAACAAAAAAAAAGAGAGAGACAGAGAAGATTTACACAAAGGAAAGACTTGGTGTTTATGCATGTTACCAGGGAAGGAGAATGGAGCATAAGAGAGGAATGCAGACTATTTTATATACAGGTAACCTAAGAAAAACAGTATGTTGCCCATCCAATATGTTCTACCAAGAATGAAGTATGGGCTGGAGAGTTGGCCTAGCAAAAATGAGGAATGGTATTCTTCCTCAAGACCTGAGCCCTTCACACCCTCTTGGGGCAGCTCCAAAAGATTTAATACAGTTTTCTGACCTTCACAGGCACCTGTGCATGTACACACACACACACACACACACACACACACACACACACACATACACACTACAAATAGATCAAATCAGTGCTAACACTAATCTCCTATCAGTGAACATCCCAGGTTCTGATGACTCCCCAGGTGGGTCACACTAATCACTTAGAGAAAAACTAATATCAACCCAAATATTCTCCCTAAATGTCCTTAAAAAAAAATCAAGGAAGTAGGAATAGTTCCAGGACAGCATTACCTTCAAACTAAAATAAGAGAAAACATTATAAGAAAAATATACCATGTGTTCTATAAGTATACATGCAAAAGCATTCAAGAAAATGCTAGCAAGTGAAATGTAAGGATGCATCTAAAGGCTAATCCAGCTTCATGCAGTAATATTTATCACTGAGATAGAAAAAGTGATTCATTCTTGTGATGTCTAGCATTACAGACTGAGGTACAAAAACCATGTGGTCATCTTAATTAAGGCCGGCCTGGTCTACATAGAGAGTTCTGGGCCAGCCTACATAGTAAGGCCCTGTCTAAAAAAGTAAAAACAAAGTAGACAAAATACCCATGATACACAAAGTGTTCTGCCAGTTCCATGCAATTCCTATCAAAATTCCAGTGTCAACATTCACAGATATAGAAAAAGATATTCTAAATGCATATGAAATCACATTGCTGAGAGTAAACATGGACACGTGCATGCACGTACTAAAGGCAATCATGAGTAATAAGAACAATGCTCAATGTCTTATCCAGTATTTTCATGCTGTTCTAAAACTCACATAATCAGAATAACAAATTGCAACGACAACAAAGGGTAGGCAGGCTGACCAGTGGAACCCTAAATGGAGCCCAAAATGAACTGAAGAACACAGGTAACTGTGATTAGAACATGGTACGACTTTCCGTTTCAGGAGAAAAATTTGCGTTTGAGGTATCGTTCACCTAGAGTAAGCATAGTCTGCATGATGGGTTCCCTAATGCTGCTGCACAAAAGCAGAGAGCACATAGTCAGACGATGAGAGTCACCTGAGTAACTGCTGTTCAAGAGCAGAGAGCACATAGTCAGACAAAGAAAGTCACCTGAGTAACTGCTGTACAAGAGCAGAGAGCACATAGTCAGACAATGAGTTACCTGAGTAACCACTGTACAAGAGCAGAGAGCACATAGTCAGACAATAAAAGTCACCTCAGTAACTGCTGTACAAGAACAGAGAGCACATAGTCAGACAATGAAAGTCACTTCAGTAACTGCTGTTCAAAGTGGACCGCCTGGCACATGCAGTAGCATTAGACTGGACACTTATCTCGCATGATTTACAAAAGAAAAAAATAGAAAATTGGATTGTAAGTCTAATTTACAATGGGAAACTAAAACAACTATAAGAAAACATAGAGGAAGAAAAACTACATGACATTGGCTAGAACATGGCTCTCTGGGTTTTATCCCAGAAGTGGAGACAACCTAGGTAAAAACTGCAAAATGAAATAGATATTCCATTGCAAAACTTGTTCACAGGAGGGAAAAATAATGAATAATCCATGTCTGATTGTGCCTGTGTGTAGGACCTGAGTGTGAGTATATGCATGTGCATGTGTGTGTGTGTGTGTGAGCGAGGTGGGGCGTAATTTCAAATGATACATGCTATAGAGAATTGCTTTACAAAGTAGCTAAAGAATTTAAAAAATTCAACAGCAAGATAAAAAATAAAGCAAGCAAACAACCTATTTCTTTGGGTAAGGATCCAGTGCAGGGTGGCAGGTGAGGGGCACACCTACAATCCTACTCCTTGAGATGAAAAGACAGGAGGATGCTTTGGCCTTGTCTAAGTAGAAAGACCTTGGCTCGCAGGGAAAAAATGGTAAGGACCTAAGCAGATATTTCTTTAAAAGAAGGATAAAGGTAGAAATGGATCAATAAAAATAGTTATCATCAGCCGGGCGGTGGTGGCGCACGACTTTAATCCCAGCACTTGGGAGGCAGAGGCAGGCGGATTTCTGAGTTCGAGGCCAGCCTGGTCTACAGAGTGAGTTCCAGGACAGCCAGGACTACACAGAGAAACCCTGTCTCGAAAAATCAAAAAAAAAATAGTTATCATCTACTAATATTGATGTCAGTATTATTATTTACTAATATTAATCATTAGTGTCAATTATTATTAGTCGATATTAAATAACATTAATTAATAATGATGTATTAATAGTATATAATACACATGTAAATAAGGTATAATAATATAATTACAAATAAAATATAAAATTAAATCTTTAAAAAAAACTTCTCCCAGAAAGTTAGGGTTGTTATTCAGTGATCGAAAGCTGGGAGCAAAGATGGGCTCCACAAATGGCAACCCTAAAGGTCTCTAGGGTGAGCTTATGATCCCAAGGTTCCCACACATGCCCAGCACTTGGTCACATAGGAAGGCTCCGTGACAGTCCTCGGTCTGCACACAGTGGCACATTAAGATGGACAGGAGCTAGCCAAGAACATAGAGAGTGTCTACATTCCTACCCTACAGGGATCACCTCCCTCATTGACCTCCTTGGTCATAAACAGCCTTCCTGATACTGTACCTCATTCCTATTCTGCCCTCTCTTAATCTGCTAAAACTGCTTCTGATCTCGAACCCCTCTAAAACCTCACCCAGTATTTGCCCTCTAAACCCAGGTACCAGCCTAACTTCACACAAGGAACCTGCGACAGATGCTGTTAATGTGACACTTGTTCCTGTTCACAGGCTGGCTTCTGCCTACATCCACCATCTGTCACACTATACCTAAGGGCACTTTGTCTGGTTTCCATACACGGTTCTGTTGACCCGCACAGCAGCCCAGCAGAAATAGGATCGGGTTTAGCCTAATGGTAAGTGGTCACTGGTGGATTAAATACTCTACTCACTTACGACTCAGATAGGATCGCTTTGGGTTATGTGTTCTGCTGGTTTCCTAGCCTTCCTAAGCCCCAGCTCCAGTGAATATATGCTTAGCCAGGTATCACCCTCTGTGCCTTCCTCTGTCACTGCCTCTTGTCCCAACTCATATTTTCTGCAATCAACTCCCATTTACTCCATTGCATTTCAGTGAGTTCCACAGGTGATATTGGCACAAATCCAAGAGGACAATACCAAGATAAGGCCAAAATGCAGCCTTAGAGGCTTGATGTTGGCAGTTTCACATTTGAAAATGTTTGGGGGTAAGTCAGTCACAGAGAAAAGGGGTAAAGTAAGTATCTCTCTCCTGTTCAACCTCAGGGACTCACCTCTATGTCCACGGGAGACAATCACAGATGGGACGCCGAATACCACATCCCCAATCAATTCCAGAAGTTGGGCTTTATTTCTGCCCGGGTCATCTGCATCTCTTAAATACTTCCCAATGGCCACTGGAATCGTATCCTCAGGGAGGTTCTAGAATGGATGAGGAAAGTGACAACGTAACTTATATGACTCCTCCGGCTCATTCATTGACTATGAATCTCTTGAGTCCTGGAAAAATCCTTGGTAGTGATGTGGAACATCAGAAAATTGGGGAAAGAAAGAGTACCCCATTCTTTTCCTGATATTACTTAGGTTTATAATTTGTGGCAAGGTCTCAGCTTTTCTTTTTTTCTCAACCAGTTGCTATGATCCCCAGGATGCTCACAAGAAGAAAAGAGGACTTCTTCAAGAGCGACGTGGCCGTCATCTGGTCCAATTTCACATCAGAGGGTGGGTAGTTCATCATCTATTTAAAAACATTGTTAACATCTATTTAAAAACAGATGTTACCAGAATGGTCTAAACAGGCAAACACAATACAAACAAACAGGCAAAGCAAACACAGATACTAGGTTGGGCTTCAATGGGCATGGCTTTAAAACAAGCAGAAAAACAGTTGGATTTATACAGAAATCCAGTCATGAAAAATGATACTTTAGATATGTGTATTGATCAGGCCAAGAAAAACAACAAACTTCAAAGAAGAAAGGAAATAAAACCTCACAGATGTAAAAGAGAAAGCAAAGACCATCCATTGCATTCTTTGGTATCTACAAAACCCTTCTGCAGTGAGAGCTGTGCACTATCAGCCTGTCTCAGTCCTATACAGAGACTTGATCTAATTCCAGCATAGCTTCTAGCCCCTGAAAGCCACATGAAGGATAACACTGGTCTCTCTCTATAATGACTGTGCTAGCAAAGTCTGTTGCTTTCAGAAATTAATCTTCAGCTAAGACATGGTATGGATAGACAGCCACCAACAACTGTTCCAGACTGACTATAGAAATCTTGGGGTTGGCCTTACTTGTCTGCCTATGGCAACTTCACACCCAAAGACCAAAATGCTTGAGAATAAATGTTGTTCTTTTTTTTTTAAAAAAAAAAAAAAGATTTATTTATTATTATATGTAAGTACACTGTAGCTATCTTCAGACACACCAGAAAAGGATGTCAGATCTCATTATGGGTGGTTGTGAACCACCATGTGGTTGCTGGGATTTGAACTCAGGACTTTCAGAATAGCAGTCAGTGCTCTTAACTGCTGAGCCATCTCTCGAGCCTCCAAAGTCAGTCAATCTGTTTTTTTTTTTTAATTTATTTATTTTATTTATATGAGTAGACTGTTGCTGTCTTAAGTCACACCAGAAGAGGGCATCGGTTCCCATTACAGATGGTTATGAGCCACTATGTAGTTGCTGGGAATTGAACTCAGGACCTTTGGAAGAGCAGTCAGTGCTCTTAACCACTGAGCTATCTCTTCAGCCCTATTCATTTTTTTTGTAACCTCTCTGGAATGTAAACACACAGGGTGGTAATTATTTTTCCATCTTGGTAGCCTTAGTTCATCTCGACCTTCTACCTGCCTTGAAGTGTATTTCTCCTGCAGATGAGTTTTGAATAAGAAATCTAATGCCTGGCCACGAAGGCTCTCCCCTCACTTCATAGTGCCTCTCCATGCTTCTCCTGCCTTGCAACATTTCCAGGGTTAGTGATGTTTCTATCTGGGACTTGAGTTCAAGTCATGTTTGAGCTTTCTTCCTCTTGCCACCCTACTAGCAAATGAAACCTGCCTTGCTCTTCAACCTAATGTCTGTCTTTTATTATTATCTTTGAAAAGGGAAAGCCATTCTTTCCCTTTAAGGAGGTATTCTAAGTCATGATGGAGTGACTTTGAATCTTTCAATGATGTGAAATGAGAGCGTATGCAGAGATTTGTGGGAAGTATGTACACGTCCATGGTGGAAGCTGTGCTTCCCAGGCAGACCCCTCTGAACTTCCAGCCCTTTCCCATTTAGAGACACCTATGTTTGTATGAGTGCCTAGGTCTCATTTTTGTAGGCCTCCTTAGCCCGCACATTCTGAGCACCTACATTTAATGGAGTGACAAACTGTTCATTGATATAAGATCTCCAGGACTGGCCCACTCAGGTTTTAAGTTAGCTCAGGCAGAAAATGTCTCCATGGAAGTATCCATGCGTAACAAGAGACAGATGCCCTAGGCACAAGCAGATGTCCAGGAAGAGAGAACATTTAGAGGAGTGATGGGTAGGAGGATGGTCTTATCTAAGAGGTCTGTTTATGCTCACAGTTGGTAGAATCCAGCCAAACTCTTGCTTGTTGATCCCCACAATGTAGGGCACAGTGTTGAAGTTCTTCTCAGCCAGGATCTCCTCAGGCATCTTTGGCAGCAACACTCCATCAAGCACAGTGGGAACAAAGGGATGGCTCTGGGGAGAGAGAGCAACACAGTGCCAGAGATAAGCATCTCCCTCTCTGACTTTCTAAGGGAGAAGTCAGAAAAGAGACACTGTGGCTTAGGTAGGGACTGTGAGGACTTAGGGTACTAAAAAAGAAATTAATGGTGTATATGCCACAAAGACCTGACTCGGGGTATCTCATTTCAGTAGTAGGTTGATGGTGGCAAGGAAAAAGAAGGGCTTTTAGCTGAAATTAAATGAAATAAAATATGTTATTATATTTGTATTTCCATCTGTAGTAGATTATATCATTCAGAGTGATTCTCACTGTTCCTGATAGTTATGCCTCTGAAGTTGACATAAATTCTGCATCAGTGAATCCTGAGCCACTGCTGCTGGGGGTTATAGGGCTGGGGTCCTGGGAACCTGCTCCCAACATTCTCATCATTCTTGTACTGTATGTAGGTCCCAGTTTTAAAAACATGTGTATGTATGTGTGTGTGTGTGTGTGTGTGTGTATACATATATATGTATATATATGACAAATTTATTACAAATAATCAACATGCAAAACTTATTTATAATAAAACACCAGATTAATAGGGCTTAGCATGTCCCCAACCATGGGTATCATAAGAATAAACGTCTTTGCCTTTAGATTCACAATTATGAAGTCTAGTGTTATTTTTAAATGCACTGTCTCGTGAATCCACTAATTTGGCTCATTTCCAATCTCCCCCTGGGTTTTTAACATGCTAAAGGGATCACATGACTACTCTTTGGCATGGCTTTCCCTGAGAGCTAGGCAATTCTCCTTTTCTTTGGGGTGTAGTGTCATGTTGACTCATCAACACTGACTTCAAGGTCAAGAGGCACCAGAACTCAGGCCTGGCAGAAGCCCACTTGCCTCTTATGTTTTCTCCCCAAGGTTCGTCACAGCCTGTCGTGTCTGGGAACACTGGACATATCAGCATCACTATGCTCTAGAGCATCTTAAGCAGAGAAATGACTTAAAGCAGCAAACACTAAAAAATGGTACTAAATAGGTCACAAAGTGGACATATGTGATTTTCAATGATGAGACAAGAAGATAAAGTTTTACTGAAAATGGGATGCTAGGCTTGCAGGATGCCCACTTGGCTCCCACCTCTCTTGCCATACCTCCCAATCAATTTAATTCTAATCAATAGAAAACATATGTTATTACATGTTTTTTCTTCTGCTTCATATCACCCCAGGTCAGCAGTCTCCAAGAAAATAGAAGATTACATGTACTTCACTGCTGTGTCCCAGCTGTTAAATCAGCTCCAGACACAAAGTGCATCCTTAAATAGTTATTGGGTGACTGAGAGAATCTCACTTCACTCTCATAAGACCCTTTGAGGAAGTTCTGGGATCCTTGGAGAGTTAAACACAGAGGACAGGACCATAGCTGGCAATAGCTGGGTATTGAAAAGGTGGGAGGGAGGAGAAGGAGGGCAATGGTGGACTTTCTTAGGTCATAGGAGATTGAAAGTCTAAGCTCCTCACACTGCATGGCTCATCAGCTTGTTCCTTTCACAAAACCCTTAGTGGCATCTCTGTCTCCTGATAGTGGAACATTCTAGCGAAGTCTGTCCCTGCCGGCTCCATTTGAGAATGAGGAATATGAATGAGAAGGGTACAAGGGGCCAAATAAGCCTAGGGTACAGAGTTGTTAGGGATACAACAACTCTACAGAGAGTTAGGTCTAAGTTCAATTCTAGTCTATGATCCTTCTGCCTATGCTAACTGACAGGTGAGTGAGTGATTTCTCCTCTCTTGGCCTCCACAATGCACACACAGGAATAACCAGAATCCCACAGACAAAAGTCTTATTATTTTGAGTGAAAGCACTACTAAAACTCGGAGGAGTCTAATCCAGAAGGCGATAATCCTCACCTGTCTGGAGTCTCCATGCAAATCCAGCTTAAAAAGATTCTGTGAAGATAAGATAGAGGTTGTGTTAGGAAGCCATCCTGGTGCAAATCTTATTCTCTGAGTTAGGTTTAGGGAATGACCAGTCTCTCCTTCCTGATTCCTACAGTGTTCTCTGCCTATGTGCACTGTGTGAGCGAGAGTGCATTGTGTGTGTGTGGGGGGGGGGGGATGGGGAACAGAGTCAGGGATGTTGGAGCTCTGGAAAGGGAACTTCTCATGGGTACCTGTTCTCTTCATTTTTCCACCCTCCTATAACACCCCATGGTTCCTCTGCAGAAACAGAGAAAACAATGTGATTGCATGTGGGAACTATAGGGACTTGAAGGGAGATTGTAAGATGGGCTGACACTGGCTGGAGTGGCAGGAGATAACACTTGCCCAGTCCTCACTTGCCTCTTTCTTATTCTGATATAGTTTAGGCAACTCCAGGTACTATGGGGCTATGACCCCAAATATAAAGAACAGTTCAAATATACCTACAAGAGAGCATATAGTTTATACCAAATACACCAATAGCATTTGGAGAAAATTAGCTTCCAAAGAGATGGCATGTAGCTCTTGAGTGACGCTGTCTTCAGCCTTCCAGGAAACAAACCTCTTCCAAAGAGAAGTCAG
>JADRCD010235914.1:0-29722 GCA_019843815.1 Montemys delectorum
ACATCAGTGTAAAAAGAAAACATCACCTTCACTGTCTTGGGGAGCCACTGTGAATGACTCTCTCAGGCCTGCCTATGTGGTTATCCAATGGCCTCCATTATCTCAGGTCCACATTTGGAAAAAAATAACAGAACTCTAGAAAAGACGACAGACGTGAAACCAATAATGGTTGTGTTTCACTCCAAGGAGCAATAGTGCTGGTTTTATTTCTCTATCAACTCTTAGGAAAAATTACATCTAAAATGGGAGATTTGGGTCTTGAAGTTTAATACATTTCTCCTTTGGGGAAGAAAAAAAAAAACCTTCAATAAATGTTCCACTCCTCCGATTTCAGCTGCACGTATCTATTTTATTTCCAATCTTTTGTTATTTCTGTTATCTTAGAAGAGCCTGCCAATTTCCCCTCAGCATGGGAGTTGTCTTTTTTTGTAGCCTCAGTTCTGCTATTTATGGCCTTAAATGTGATTTTTAAACTGTTGATATTTCCCCTTAAGTATTCTGGCATTTTCAAGTTATTTCAGCCTGCTAATAGTCACTTGCTAATAATTTATTAAATTTAACGTATCTCACTGCAGGCAAGGTTGTGTGTTAGTCCTCACTGTGATAGTTCCTGTGGGTGCGGTAGATAATCACTAAGGATTTGGTGGGGACAAATTAGTGTTTCTCTGGAAAGCTAGCTAGCTATTCTAGCATCTATATAGATAAGAAGGGGGCATTGCAACTTATATGCTATGCTTTTCAATGGGATGTGTCTACAATATGAAATACTGAATGGAATAAAAACACAGATTCAAGGATGTACAGCATAAAGACAAAACAGGAAGAACAAGGAAGAGTTATGAGACATGAGAAATCAATGTGGGTCAAGCCTATATTTAGAAAGTATAAATCCATATTTTTTCAGTAGAAAACAAGAGATAACACAGGAGAGATATTGGACACAAAATAATAAAAAAGCAGTTATTACAGATAAGAAAAAGTACAACTCTCCCCACGTTTTCATTCCTAAGCAAACTAATCTTTTAAAAAACCCACGGGGTCCTCCTCATTCTTTTGAGTCTAAGATACAGAACATATCTTAAAATCTTATAACACATTTTAGAATAAAACAAAATTGACTACGAAAAACTGAGCTGCAGAATGACAATATATCTCTTTCAATAACAATGGTGATCAAAGACAACGAGACATGTCTACTTAGAAAAAGAGTTTCCAATATTAGAAAAATATTATTTATACATGTGTGGTTTCCTGGTTGTGTTTTTGTTTTTTACAAGTTAGAGTTATCTGGGTAGAGAAGCTTGAATTGAGGAAATACTCCCATAAGATTGGCCTGTATATAAGCCTGTGGGGCGTTTTCTTAATCAGCGACTCATGTGGGAAGACTGAGCCCATGTGAGTGGTGCCAACCCTGAACAGGTGGTACTGGGATGTGTAAGTTAACAGGCTAAGCAGGCCATTAAGAGTAAGCCAGCAATCCATGTTCCTATATGATTTTTGCTTCAGTTCCTGCCTCTAGGTTCTTGCCTTGAGTTTCTGCTCCAACTTCTATGATGGACAATGAATGATGTAGAACTACATGATAAAATAACTGCCCCCCCCACCTCCCACCCCAGGTTTCATTTGGTCATGATGCTTTATCACAGCAAGGAAAGCCAATTAAAGCAAGCAGGCAACACAGTGTCTCTAACATCTTTTCCAGCTAAGTTAGCTTCAGCTACACAGTGATGTTTGCAGTGAGGTCCCTAATAAAGAAGTGGCTTTCACGTTGAAAGGTAGGGAGTCTTAGTCTTTGCTCTTCTTGAGTTTGGTGCTATACAGATAAAATATAGATTGCATCTCATTCAACAGGTGAGCAGACCAGCAGAAACTTCTCAGAATCTAAGGGAGAACAATGCCTCATCACAGAGTCCTTTATCAGTCACTACAAGTCAATGCTGAGAGAGGAAATCTTGGCATGGATTTAAATTTATATATTGCACATCTCAGCAATGCATAAGTAAAATCATAACATCTCAAATCAAGATGGCAGGTAACCATAAGGTAGGGAAGAGAACAAAGGAAGCCTATGTCCCTATGTTCAGAAGAACCCACGTCATTGAACACAGAGTTTCTCTTAGACCTCTAAGTGATGTTGTAGTTGCCTAAAAAGAAAACAAAAACAAAAACAAAAACAAAAACAGAAAATAAAAAAAAACAACAACAACAACAAAAAAACTATGCTTAAGATAACACATGATGAGCATTTTGGATAACTTAGGGAGTATTTTTTACTTTCTTCTTTACATTTACTTATTTTTTATTAGATATTTTCTTTATTTACATTTCAAATGTTACCCCCTTTCCTGGTTTCCCCGCTGATAAAAACCCCTATTCCCTCCCTCTTCTCCCTGCTCACCAACCCACCCTCTCCTGCTTCCTGGCCCTGACATTCCCCTACACTGGGGCATAGAGCCTTCATAGGACCAAGGGCCTCTCTTCCCACCTTGACCAGCTAGGTCATCCTCTGCTTACTTATGAACATACTTGAGTACTTTCTGATTTAGAAAACAGAAGCCACTTTTTTTGAATGATAGAAATCAGAACTAGTTTCATTACACTGAATTTGGTAAGACAGAATGAAAAAAATTGCTATAAAAATTGGGGCTAGTTCAGCTTACACCACAGAAAGCCAAAGCGATTAGTAATGCCATAGAGCCTTCTTCTCAGGTAACTGATCTAATCGAAACTTACATTACAATTTATGTTGCTATTGACAAAAGATGCTGTGAGCCTTTGTGTGGTCACAGGTCTGAAAGTGCAGATGTTAGGACTCACTAAAAAGTAGCCTACTTGTGTGTACCTCTGATCAACCCTGGACCACTGTTAGAGTGGGCTGCTGAAATCACAGGGAGACAAAGATGGCACTTGCTGACTTTCTGTGGTCTGAGTTAAAGTCGGTGGAAGAAAACCAAATCTGTCTATTTCTTCCAGTAGCAGAGATTACTCACCCCCTAGACTCCTATCTATAAATAGGAGCTCCAGTGTGGTGCATTTCCCAGCTTCTCACATACTAGCTCTGACCTCTTGATTATGTTCTAGCAAATCTGGGATGCTGTGTACATTTACTTAAACAGGGAGGATATATTCTTTTACAACCATTTTTCTCTCCCCTTTCAGCAAATTCAAACATTATGAGAATGGATGTTAGACTACAAAGGAGAGACACTTAGGGAGAGTTGAGAACTGTATTGTGAGGCCATTCCACATGGTCTGTTACTAGAGTAAGATTTATAGTTCTCTTTTGTTAATGTTACTGTAGCTTTAGTCATCAAATATGATGGCTGGAAAAATCCTGAATAAGTAATTTCTGTTTTCAAATTGACAGAGTAATAATGGAATTGCCTTTTCCTGGGATAGTCAGTTTGAATGTGCCTTTCCTTTTTGATGAGTCACTATTAACTTCAGAATGTGACATGTGATTCTTCCTGTCTTCGTGGAGAGCTGGAACACATATTTGCCATTTGGAACTCCAAGAAATCTTATGGTTTAAACACTCAAGATGAGAGCTTGTTTAACATAAAGTCTCCCTCTTCCTCCCTCCCTCTTCTCTTCTTCCTACACCCCTCTCCCTCCCTCTGTCTCTCACTCCCACTGTATTAAATTGTACATAGTCTATTGCCACCATACTCTAGAGCATACAAGGTTATTGGAGCTATAAATTTCAACCATTTTGTGAAAATGTTCAATAGAAGTTACAATCAATAGTGAACACAGTGATTTTTGCATGGATGCCTTGCTCATATTTATGAACTACTTGTGGCACAGAGGCACAATGAATGAAAATCGATTAATATAGAATAGGATTCTAAGTGTAAAAATACTAATACAATGTAAAAGATTGTGGGAATCTTTGGCAATAACAGTATACCACTGATACAATACAATCATATGAGTTTCTCCTTGGAAATCTTTTCTGCTAATATTCACTTTTAAGGATGTGGTTAACATTACAATATAGTAATAATGTCCAGTCTCTTATTGTTGTAATCATCATTATTACTCTGCTCTAAGGACTAATGATGAATAGTTGCTGTGAAATTAAGCTGAATTACTGATGTTCCTTAGGTCAGTTCAAATGGGGTGCATTATTTAGTTTGAGGAATAGAAAAAGTACCAGTTACCAGTTTTACCTCCTAACTATGTTTTTCTGAGACTAATAGTAACATTAATTAGCATTCCATTTGTGTTCATAATGAAAATGACTCTGGAATTTAAATTTGTCACAGTAAAGCCATAGGCAAATTAAGTATTTACATATATATATATATATATATATATATATATATATAAAACTTTCCATGCAAAAACATTTAAATTTCCCCTGAGTTGAAGGAGGAAAAATCCAATTATAACCTGGGAAAATGTCACCAAAATTCTGTAGCCATTAGTGGTTCTCAAGATCTCCCTCCAGGAATCCTTTCTTGTGAATAGTTTTATCCATTTGACAGCTGTTTCCAAACATTCACAATAAAATGGTGAACAAATGTAAAATATCATTTCAGGTTATCATACTTTGACAGGAATTATCTAGTGGATTTGTTTGTAAGGCTGCCGTAACCATGTATCAAATACTGGATGTCTTTTTTTTTTTTTTTTTTTTTTAGCTCATGATCATTTTTTAATTAGATATTTTCTTTATTTACATGTTGTATGATATCTTCTTTTCCAGTTTCCCCTCTGAAAAAAAGAAAAAAAATAATCCCCCCCTCCAAAAAAACCCTGTTCCCACCCCCCTCCCCGTGCTCACCAACCCACCCTCTCCTGCTTCCTGGCCCTGGCATTCCCCTACATTGGGGCATAGAACCTTCACAGGGCCATGTTGACTTGTGTTATCCATCATGAAGAATGTAATCAAAACATCTCTTGATCATTTTGAGTAAATAATTCATGGTCTGGATCCCTGTATGCCCCACTAGGTGGTTTCCATATCAAGCTCATTTTACTTTGAAATTTCCAAACAGTATGAGAGCAGTGATGGGGAGGTCTTTAAGACCATCAGCTGGTTTTGAGCTCAGCATTGAGTAGAGCGTCTCCCTTTTCCACTTCCTTAGAGACAGGGGCACATGTGGCATGAGTGTTGACAGATTTCCTCTTGAGACACTTACTAAGAACATACTTGATGCTGTGAACATTTGTTTGAACAGGCACAGGGGGCAGCTACAGGTGCTCACTAGACTCCTGGCCATCTCACCAACAGATGCAGTCCAATGTCATTTACCTGACTTTACATAGATGGATGTGGAAATAGTGGATGAGTTCACAAGCCAGGGGCCCTGTTTAGAAAGGAAGCAGCCTTTTGGAGGCTGAGCACAAAGCAAGTGGAAGATAAGACAAAGTTAGCTTTAGAATGACAATTTATTGACCTTCCACAGAGCATGTCACGGCGTACAAACTGGATTTCACAGCTTTTCTATTCTTTCCTCTATGCCAACAGGAAAATATGTTTCCCAATCAGCAAGGCCCAGAGTTTAGAAGCAACACAATTTTCCCCTGCTTCATCTTTGTGGAGGTAAGTACACTCAACAGTTGTTTCTAGAGCATGTATTTTTCACATGAGAGATATGCCATTTGAAGTAACAGGCAACAACCATTCCTTCCACACTGACTCCATGTACCTTCTTCCTGACATACCATTGATGTCACTGTGGAGCTCTGAAGTGGCTCAGGTCATTTGCAGCTGAACTCTTTAATGGCTAGGGTGGTTGTGAGCTCTGATGCCATCCTTACACTTCACACAAACGTCTTCTTAGCTCTAGGGTTGTTTTTATCTTTATTGGTACGTCTCTTCCTTTCTGCTTCTTTCTACTCTCCATTGTATAAGGCTGTCTGTAACCCAGTCTCCTTCTAGAATGTCACAGAGTGACGTAGCTTGATTGGTTAGTATAACTGCCCTTGATTCCAGATTAGTCAGGAGCCTGGAGGTTGAGGTTGCAACCATCATCACTCACAGCTCTGTGTTCATTCCCTTAGCTTCATTTCCTTTCTCTCACTTTCCCCCTGCACCATGACAGTCTCTATCAACTCCAACTCCATCTTGCTCTCCTGTTAGACTCATTAAGTCCATCATAAATTGAACTTGGGGTGAACCATCACTAACTTTCTGGATCATGCCTACACAGCCCACATGGTAGTAGCAGGTTGTCAATGACAAGGGTACTTGCAGCCAGCTCAAGCTGCTACTAGATGTGCACTTTTTCTTATGGCTCTGTATATGTGCGTATGCATAAAGATAAAGTTGAACACATCGTAATATATCGTACAGTGATATGCGTGCAATTCCCATGTTGTAATGAATTATATTAAATTTTTGATTAAGCCAGAAATGCTAGACTGATAATAGTGTCTTCCCATGATGTCTTTAATAGGATTACAGCTTGGGCTCAGACACCACAATTACTCTCTTGGAGTCTTCCCTCTCTTTGATTACTATGTCATTAAAAAAAAAATGACCTAGGGCAATCTAATGAAGTGAGATGTAGGCATAGCTGGTGTTGAGATGGGAGTTTGAGCTCACCTGGGTTTTAAAGCTTTAGATGTTTTAAAACACACTTGAATGCTTTAAGAAGACAGTGTTCAAGATTCTTATGAACGACTAAGTGTTTTCAAACTCCAATAAAAATGGACCTCGGCCTTGTGAAGGTTTTGTGCCCCAGTGTAGGGGAATGCCAAGGCCAATAAGTGGGAGAGGGTGCGATGGCAGGCATGGGGAGGGGGGAGGCAACAGGGGTTTGTTCTTGTTGTTTTTGTTTGTTTGTTTTTTGGAGGGGAAACTGGGAAAGGAGAAATTTACATGTAAATAAAGAAAATATCTAATAAAAAATGATGTGACTGAGGAATGACAAAAAAAAAAAATGGAACGTTCAGTCAAACTAACAAAGGACTACAGCTTTAGCATAGGTGACATATTCTAAAGATAGCAGCAAAGAACAGAATGGGGACAGTTCTTTGTAGTAGGGTGTAAACACATCCCTGGTGCTAAATCTACCAATCCGCATTTTATGCTGGGAAAAGCAGAGAGAGCAGGAGGTAGGCTCTGCAAACACAGTCAGACCAAGAGTAAAACAAGTGGGTGGGTGCTCGTAGATAGAGGAGTAGGACTGACAGCAAACACAATAGATGCTCTGTAGGAGAAATCCAAGCAGGGAAGAAAACCTAGGGCGAGCTGGGGACACGGGCCTCAGTATCTGCAGAAGAAATCCACGTACCTAAATGCCTAAGTCAACGAAGAAAAAGGTTGGTCCTGAGAGGCGGCGGGCAGGAGGGCAATGAGGTGTTGAAGTTGGGAGGAAAGTTTTTGTGGAGAAGAGCATCGGAATTGGACAGGAAGTAGGGATGAGTTTGATGAAAATACATTATATATGTGCATGAAATGAAAAGGAAGAATTAGCTTAGATGGTATTTTAGCAGATGTTGATGTACGAACAGAGGTTGTTAGATGAACAACTTACTTGAGTGGCAGTAACTGATGCATGAGAGTTCAGGAAACCAGGAATACACTAAAAAACATTTCCATAGCAGCCCTAAGTCCACGTAGCTGCCTATGCTCATCTAAAGAAGGCTAATAACAGACATGTGAGGTTGTATTTAAGAATACACATGTATGTACATATATGCATGCAGCACCCATCTATTAAAAAAATGAGGCCATGAATTTGAAACAGACCAAGGTCCAGTTGTGTATGGGAGGACTTGAAGGGAGGAAAGAGGAAAGAGGAAATGATGTAATTGTATTATAATCTCAAAATAAAGGAAGTAATAAAAATTTTAAAATATATACAGGCATATGCTTTCTTCACCTACCCTATCCACTGTATATGTCAGATGTTGAGCAACACGTAGACTAGCCAGTCCTATGGCACTGCTTTGTGAAAAATAAAAGCTTTGTTTCATACAGTACCAGCAGGGAGGCCAGGGGTTACAAGCTCAGCTCTTCTTCCCAGATGGGTTTCTGGGAAGAGGACTTACTGCAAAGGATGCTGGGAGGTATGTGCTCACTGGATGTGGAGGAAGGCCTCTTTAGGGTACAGGATCACATGCCTTTAACCAGGTCAAGGCTTTGCTTCATTCGTGGAGGATTTACCTGCTGCACGGGGGAGTTTGAGATTGCAATGACCAAAGGAAAAGAGGATCTAATTGCTCTTGGAGTTGTTTATTACCACAACCCTGTCTCCAGGCCTACCTTGAGTGCACTCTGGGTTTCCTGCAAAACATTTTGCTGGCTGAAGGATTTATGCACATGTATGTCCAAGTCTAAAGCAATTTCATTTAATTAGCTAGGCAAAGTAGAAGGTAATGGCTTGGCTCTTTCCTGCACCTTTTCCTTCTTGCTTGACTCTTAGGCTCCGAAGGCCTCAGGGTGGCTTTCTCAGCATGTGCACTTTACCTCAGATGCCCTAATCGCTAAAGAGACAGCATAGGCAGCCCTCCGAGGTGGACCGTTATGGAACTCTCATGCTCTCTTCTTAGGAAGCGTCTTTGCTTTTTTCTTCATGATGAAAATAACTGTATGTGGGTTCCGTGTTCAGAATTGAAGGCAGTCATGGTTACTAAGTTTAAGAAAAACATTAAGGAAGATTTCCACGTTTTCATGTATTTACTTCAATTTACTGAATGCTGTCTATTAGGAGATATTGTATTAGTTTCTAAGGACATGGTGGTAAAAGTACACTATAATTCTGTCTTCATAGATGCTACATTTTCATATGCTAGGGGAACAAAGGATAGACCTGTGAATGGAACATTTGGAGCCTCAGCTGTGATATGAGAGGAAGACAAAGTGTGGACGGAGAATGGGAGGCATGCTGGTAGAAGTGCCATCCTGTAATTTTTCCTGCTAATGTTGCTGCTGCTGTTAACTCTGTGAATATTTATTATGTAAATCACCATAATTTTATCTCTTAAACTTCAGTTTAGTTTTTTGACTTAATAAGACATGGATCGTGTTTGAGGTCTAAAAGTGTTTAAAAAAGGAGAAGCTGCCGGAAACAAACTATGTGTTTCCTTCCTGTAACAAACCTTTTTTTTTTTTTTTTTTTTTTTTGGTTTTTTCAAGACAGGGTTTCTCTGTGTAGCCCTGGCTGTCCTAGAACTCACTCTGTAGACCAGGCTAGCCTCGAACTCAGAAATCTGCCTGCCTCTGCCTCCCAAGTGCTGGGATTAAAGGGGTGCACCATTACCACCCGGCTGTAACAAACCATTTTATCTACTTCTCTGAAGTGTGTGTATATTGATTAATAAGCGTATGGATTATTTATGATTGTTTTAAAAGTGATGAGGACATTTGCTTTTATAGTACCTACTCATCCATCTCCTATGTGTTATGGAAAATTCCATAATAGACAGACCATAACTTTTAGCAAAAAATGATACAATGTTTGTTTGTTATTTTTATATTCTTGTAGACTCTACTCAGGTATTGTAGTGGCTATTCCTGGTTGTCAACTTGACTATGTCTGAAATGAACTACAATCCAGAATTAGAAGGCTCACCTGTGGCCCTAATCTGGAGGCTGAGAGATACAAGTTTCTGACCTGAATCTTGGCATGGAGACCTTGAGGAATAGTGGCTATGAATCCCAGAGGATTAACATAGAAAGCTCTATGAGTTCAAGATCATCTGGGATTAAAGGTGTGGTGGCACACACCTTTAACCTGGGCCACATTTTTTGCTGGAGACCCATATAAGGACATTGGAAGAAGGAAGGCTCTCTCTGCTTCGCCTGCTTGCCTTGTGGGACTGAGCAACTGCTAGATCCTTGGACTTGCATTCACAGCTGCTGCCGACTGTTGTTGGGAGTTGACTGTTAGGAGTTAGACTACAAACTGTAAGTCATCAATAAATTCCTTTACTACATAGAGACTACCATAAGTTCTGTGACTCTAGAAAACCCCGACTAAGACAGGTATAGTACTGTATGTGGGGATACATTTAATTTTTATATATTTCTTTTTACCTTTCTTGCTGTTAATAGGAGCTTAGTTATTCATTTTATTAGCTTTTTATAAAGAATCTAGTTCTTGACATGGTTTGATAGACTGTTCATTGGTTTCTCTTCTGACTCTTTTTAGGATGCTCTTTCTTCTGACTTTAGGTGTGGTCCACAGCAGCTATCTGGGTTTGCCTTTGCTGTCACCTGGAGAGCATTTTCTTATAGAAGATTCTAAAAAACACTTGATTCATTTTCCAGTGCTATAACAAATTACTGTAAGTTTACCACCTTTTATTTTTCAAGGCTAGAATTCTGGTTTAGGTATCATTGGTCTAAAACAAATGTGGGTGGGGCTGTCTTTATTTCTGGAAGTCAAAGAAATAAACTCTCTCTCAGCTTCAGTTTCAAAAGCCTGTGGGCATACCTTGGTTGGCTGCACAGCCTCAGATCTGCGAAAGCTAACAAAGTCGGCAGTTGTGAGTGCAGAACTTAAGATGTATCACTGCGTCATCCTCTCTTGCCTCCCCTTTACACCTAAACAACATTTATTCATTTATTTTTGTGTATGTCAACATATGTGGCTGGGTCTATAAATGCCACAGTATATGTGTGAGGGTCAGAAGGTAGTTTGGGACGTAGTAATGGGAGTTAGTTTTCTCCTTCTTTCATGTAGGTCTCAGGAATCAAACTCAGGTCTTTTATTATTATTATTATGTAGTTATTTATTTATTTATTTATTTATTTACACTCCAGATGTTATTCCCCTCCTGGTCCACCCTCCAACTGTTCCACATCCCATACCTCCTCCCCACGAGGATCCTCCACCCCTCCAGACCTCTAAACTCCCTAGGGCCTCCAGTCTCTTAAGGGTTAGGGGCATCTTCTCTGACTGAACCTAGATCTAGCAGTCCTTTGCTGAATATGTGTTGGGGGCCTCATATCAGCAGGTGTATGCTGCTTGTTTGATGGTCCAGAGATCTGGGGGGGGGGTCCAGGTTAATTGAGACTGCTGGTCCTCCTACATGGTCGCCCTCCTCCTCAGCTTCTTCCAGCTTTTCCTTAATTCAACAACAGGGGTCAGCAGTTTCCGTCCATTGGTTGGATGCAATTATGTGCATCTGATTCTTTCACCTGCTTGTTAGGTCTTTCAGAGGGCAGTCACGACAGGTCCCTTTGTGGGTGCTCCATAGTCTCAGTAATACTATCAATATTTGGAGCCTCCCCTTGAGCTGGATTCCAATTTGGGCCTGTAGCTGGACCTTCTTTTCCTCAGTCTCGTCTCCATTTCCATTCCTGCAGTTCTTTTAGACAGGAACAATTATGGGTCAGAGTTTTGAATGTGGGATGGCAACCTCATCCCTCACTTGATGCCCTGTCTTTCTGCTGGAGGTGGGCTCTACAAGTTCCCACTCCTGAATGTAGTGCATTTCATCTAAGGTACATCACTTTGAATCCTGAGAGTCTCTCAACTCTCAGGTCTCTGATATATTCCAGAGGGTCCCCCAACCTCCTACCTTCTGAAGTTGCCTGTTTCCACTTTTTGCTGGTCCTCAGGGATTCCCGCCCCCCCAATACCAGATCAGATTTCCCTCTTCCCCTGTCCATCCACTTTCCCTCCAAGTGCCTCCTTTCCTTCTTGTGATTGCTTTCTTCTCCCTCCCAAGTGGGACTGAGGCGTCCTCACTTGGGCACTTCAGCTTATTGACCTTCTTGAGTTCTGTGGACTGTATCTTGGGTATTCTGTACCTTTTTTTTTTTTTGGCTAATATCCACTTATTAGTAAGTATATACCATGTATGTCCTTTAGGGTCTGAGTTACTTCACTCGGGATAATATTTTCTAGTTCCACCCATTTGCCTGCAAAACTCAGGATGTCCTCATTCTTAATAGTTGAGTAATATTCCATTGTGTAAATGAACCACATTTTTTTTGTATCCATTCTTCTGTCCTGGGACATTTGGCTTGTTTCCAGCTTCTCACTATCATAAATAAGGCCACTATGAACATAGTGGAACACATGCCCCTGTGGCATGATGGGGTATCTTTTGGGAATATTCCCAAAAGTAGTATAGCTAGGTCTTCAGGTAGATCTATTTCCAATTTTCTGAGAATCCCCAGATTGATTTCCAGAGTGATTGTACCAGTTTGCAACTCACTATCAATGGAGGAGTGTTCCTCTTTCTCCACATTCTCTCCAACATGTGTTGCCACCTGAGATTTTGATCTTAGCCATTCTGATTGGTGGAAGGTAGAATCTCAGGGATGTTTTGATTGCACTTCTCTGATCACTAAGGGCTTTGAACATTTCTTTACATGTTTCTCAGCCATTTGAGATTCCTCAGTTGTGAATTCTCGGTTTAGTTCTATATCCCATATTTTGATTGGGCTGGGTTTTTTTTTATTTTTATTTATTTTTTTTTGGTGGTTAGCTTCTTGAGTTCTTTATATATTTTGGATATTAGCCTTCTATTGGATATGGGAGTAATGAAGAATTTTCCATAGGGTACCAATTTGTCTTATTGACTATGTCCTTTACCTTACAGAAGCTTTCCAGTTTCATGAGGTTCCCTTTATCAATTCTTGATCTTAGAGCATCAAGATTGGAGTTCTGTTTAGGAAATTTTCCCCCTGTGCCAGAGTTCTAGGCTCTTTTCCACTTTCTCTTCCATTATATTTAGTGTATCTGGTTTTCTGTTGAGATCCTTGGTCCACTTGGACTTAAGCTTTGTGCAAGGTGACAAATATGGGTCTATTTCCATTTTTCTACATACAGACACCCAGTTAGACCAGCACCGTTTATTGAAGATGCTTTCTTTTTGCTATTGTATATTTTTGGCTTCTTTGTCAAAGATCAAGTGTCCATAAGTGTGTGGTTTTATTTTTGGTGGGTTTTCAATTCTATTTCATTGATCAATGCATCTCTCTCTGTACCAATACCATGCAGGTTTTCTTTTATCTTTTTTTTTTTTTTATTTATCGCTATTGCTCTGTAGTAAAGCTTGAGGTCAGGGATGTTGATTCCCCCAGCTGTTCTTTTATTGTTAAGAATTGTTTTCGCTCTTCTGGGTTTTTTGCCTTTCTAGATGAATTTGAGAATTACTCTTTCCATGTCTTTGAAAAAAAATGTGTTGGAATTTTGATGGGGATTGCATAGAATTTGTAGATTGCCTTTGATAGGATGGCCATTTTTACTATGTACATACTGCCAATCCATGAGCATGGGAGATCTATCCATTTTTCTGAGCTCTTCTTCGATTTCTTTCTTGAGAGACTTGGAGTTATTGTCATACAGATCTTTCCCTTGTTTGGTTAGAGTTACCCCAAGGTATTTTATATTATTTGTGGCTATTGTGAAGGGAGTTGTTTCCCTAATTCCTTTCTTGGCCTGTTTATCATTTGTATAAACTGATTTATTTGAGTTAATTTTATATCTAGCCACTTTGCTGAAGTTGTTTATAAGCTGGAGAAGTTCTCTGGTAGAAATTTTGGAGTTGCTTATGTATACTATCATATCATCTGCAAATAGTGATACCTTTATTTCTTCTTTGACAATTTGTATCCCCCTTGATCTTGTTTTGTTGTCTTATTGTTCTAGCTAGCACTTCAAGAATTATACTGAATAGATATGGTAAGAGTGGGCATCCTTGTCTTGTCCCTGATTTTAGTGGAATTACTTCAAGTATGTCTCCATTTAATTTGCTATTGACTGTTGGTTTGTAGCAAATTGCTTTTATTATGTTTAGGTATGGGCTTTGAATTCCTGATCTCTCCAATACTTTTAACATGAAGGGTCTTTGTATTTTGTCAAATGCTTTAGGCTTAGGTGCAAGTGCCTTAACCTGCTGAGCCATCTTGCTGTCTCATTTTACACTTTTAAGGAAATGTATGATGGCACTGGTTCTACCAGAGACACTTAGGGCAATCTATCTGCTGTAAGGTCAGTTTGATTGTAAAGTTCACTTAATCTCCAATCTTCATATTCCTTGTCACGTAAAGCACCACATTCACATATTCAAGGGCTTAGGACATGAGCAGTATGTGTAAAAAGTTCATTGTTTTGCTCACCATGGAATGTCTAGAATATATGCCTTGAAGCACTTATTGACATGAGCATCTAATTGATGTATTTGCTGGGTATGGAATTGTAGGTTGATAATTCCACTTGCAACCTGTAATGTATAACTTCATTCTCTTATAGCCAGCACATTATTCTTTAATGCAGATTATATTCTGAATGTCAAAAAAGTTTAAAGAATTTCTTAGAACTGATGGCATAAAGTTTGACAAACATATACCTCTATTTAGATATATTTTATTCACTTTTGGGGGGCTCTGAAACAGGATATTCAATTCTGGAGGCCATATTCTTTACCTCTGAGTGTGTATTCAAATTATTTTTAATATTTTTTTCTGTTTTCTCTATCTGGAATTTAGGGTTTGATAGTTGGAGACCCATATGACAACATATAAACAGAGAAATGCTCTCTTTTTTATGTACAAACACACAGAAAAATGTATTCAACATTATACATGTATTAATGTACTTATACTTCATTTATTATAATTAACATATCCTGGAAGAGTCCCTCTGTTGTGCTCATTAACCGAATTTTGAAAAATAGCTATACCTAAGTATGGTGGTAAATGTTTTTAAGCAGATCATTTGGGAAGCAAGGTTAGGATGATTTCTGTGATTCAAGGCCAGTCTAGTCTACATACTGAACTGCAAGCCAGCCAGGGTGATATAGTGAGACACTGCCTACAGGAAAAAATTACTATGTGTATATAATATGTATTATTATATAAGACTGAACTCTTATCCTTTGGTTACCACTTTTTCTCCATTTTTTTCTCAATTTAGAGATACAGTACTTTTTCATTTTAGAAGAGTTTACACAAATGTTTTGCCTGCTCCTGTACTCTTGTCACCTTGCAAGATTTATTTTTATGTCTTTATAGTGTCTCCTTCTCTTTCAATTTCTTTCCAGTATGTAACAATGTTCAAATATGTATGCCATTTAAAACAGGAGACAGGAGCTTGGGAGAAGGCTCAGTGGTGAAGAGTTCTAGCTGCAATTCTAGAGGGCAAGAGCTCAATTCCCAGGACTGCAAGGATTCAGTGTTCGGTAACTTCAGATCTAGGGCACCCCCTTTTGGCCACTCTGGTTACTGCACATGTGTGGTACCTAGACATACATTAAGGAAAAAATACTCTTACAGATAATTTTTTTTAAGAATTAAAAAAAAATGATTTAAAAATTTTGAATGGAGGTTTTGAGAGCGGGGTTAGAACTATAGCTGACTGTGTTACTGTTTGAAAAATAATATTTGGTATTGCTTATAATTGATTCTGGCTGAGCTAAGTCCATGGTTCATAACTCCAGGATTCATTACCACTGGCTTATTCTATTTCAGTTCTGTACTATAGAACTTCCTGCAACTGTTCTAAGTACCTACTACATATGGATAAAATAATTTCTTCAAGTTTGAGTCAAGAAAGCAAGTAAAGTTTGAAGCGGTATTATGGTATGGATTCCCTTGGATTCTACTCCAGTCTCTTTTGTTACACTGCATGACTTAAGAGCTATCTGCCTTAACATGGTTAGAAGGGGAAATTATTTTAAGGACAAATGTATCAATAGGTACAATATAAAAATACAATTTTTATCTTCTCTATTATGAAATTAAAATCAAAACATTCCACTGTCTATTGTCTCATGAAAGTCTTAATACATTTCAAAATGATTCCTATTTTAATTTTATGTTTTCTTTCATATTTGGCTATTTTATTCAAATATTTTCTCTTGGGTACTATTATGGTCATTATAATTAATTACTGTAAAATATACTTATATTCAAGTCTAAATTTTATTAAGAACAAAGCAGAAAAATAAATCACTCATCTGAATCCTCATGGTCTCTGTAAAAATGTTATTGATATATTACACAGCACAGTTACATGAGCAACTCTGCAGGCCTCAAACAAGTGTGAGTCCTTTCCTCACACCGAGAATTATCCCACAAACCAGTTGTTTATAGCTCTACTATCATGCTTTCTGTGTATTTATGTAAACAGGAATTGTGAACTCCTGCAGCTTTATGAAGATTCTTCTTAAGGCTCTGTAGAATGCATTGGAAGGAGGGAAGAAGGGCCATTCTAACCTGTTTCAGCAACTCAGAGAACAGGGGAGGGAGTGCTTAATTGTTAAGGGAAGGAAATTAAAAGGAAAAAAAACAATCTATGTCATTTCTTGGCTATTCCTTCTGCAGAGGGGTGCATCTTAATACTGGCACACTATGCATCTTAAGCATCAATGCATTTAATTTATAATCTAAAAGATGACAGGAACCATTATAGATATGCTTTTTAATGAAATAATTGCATCAATGAAATAGTGGTTAGTGGTGGAAGTTTTCCTGGCATGAATATTTTACTTCATACATTATGACAATATGTTACATATATTGTGCTCAATGGATGACTTTACACTCAAGTACATGGATCCAGCGGGCTATTAGAAAGAAAAATCACAGATATGAAGGTTGGGGGGGGGATGTGGGAGGTTCTGAGAGGAGCTGTAGAGAAACAGAAATAGATAAAACCAAAATATACTGTATATGCACACACACACACACATTACACATACACACACATACACACATACATACATATACATACACATATACACACATACCCACATTTACATACACAAACACACATACATAAATACACACACATATACATACACACACACAAATTAAACTCTCAAAGACTAAAACAATGTAATTTAAAAATACCCCACCATAAAAAAAAACCTCATGTCCATAATATCAGGAATATCTTAATTCTACAATATTTTAGAATAGAGGAATGTGGAAGGAATTAAATAAGACTGTGCTGGAAGGAGGGAAGAAGGGCTATTTTAGCCTGTTTCAGCAACTCAGAAATTGTCTCATGTTTTCTCCTTTTCTTTGTGATTAGAGCATACAATGTCTCCACATCTGCCACAGATTTTCTGTTTTTCTGCAAACTAGCAGCATACCACCTCATTCCTATTCCACCCAATACATTGTAGACTTAGTTAGATCTTAAACACTACTTGTGATCGCTGATAATTCCAGACTTCTCTTTCTCATGTTTCTTTTTCCTATCACTGAATAAACACATTTTGGTGAATTACTCCTAAAAGACAAGCCAGAGTGTTGGCACCTGCACACTTTTTTCCACCTGCAGGTTTCAGGGCTTTGGAAACCTGGCCATTACACTCTCTCCCTTAAGGTAGCATTCAGACAGCACAAAGGGCACTTTCAGGGCAGACTTGTCACTTTTTCATGACTATAGAGTCTTGTGCTGAGATGACTTTAGAAATAACAGAAGTCAGGATTTCCATCTACTTGTAACTCTTGGACCCTGGAACACCCTGCTGGGATTTTTGGACTTGATTGCTGTACTGCTAACTTTCTACAATAATATGAGCAGAAACATTGAGAAGATTCTGTGACTAAGGCTCTACCAGAATGGGCTAAATATGAATAATTATGAAAAAACAAATGCCCAGCAAAAGCCACCTTATTTAAAAAAAAAAAATTCCACTGAGGTGAAGACTAGTGATCAGTTAAAATTTTTTTCCAGTGGCTGTATGTGTTCTAATGAGTGTTTACCCTTTTCTTACTTGATTAATTTTTAAGAAAAACAAGAAAACAAAGATGAAGAACCAATTGCTGTATGTTCATGGCTTCTTGATTCAGATGCCACAGATCAGTCTGTCAACTCATTTAAGTTAGCAGAGCGGGCTCTGCTCCCTGGGTGTCATGACTTGAGCAGCGTTGTTCCGAGCTTCTCCCTCCACTGTGATGTTCTGTTTCAACACAGGCCCAGGAATGGCAGCCCTTCCCATTATGTTCCACTCCTTAGTGATTCTCTAGTTTCCCATCAGTGCTACCAAGTGAGGACCAAATGTGTAGCATATCAGGCCTTGGGAGATGCTGACCCAAACCGCAGCAGCGGCTTTGGTTTTGGGAACATTTGTAATTGTGAGATCATTTCTAACGTTTAATCTTTAAACTGTACTTTATATCTGTGGGTCATATGCAAATTCCCACATCTCAGCAGTCAGGTTTTTTTTTTTTTTTTCTTTTGTTAAGTTCTAAGGTTTTCATTCTATATAAGTCAAAGCACTAAGCCAGAAATAGTGGCTCATGCCACACTTGGAAGGCTGGGGTAGAAGGTTTGCTGTGAACTCCAGGCCTGCCTGGCTATAGTAATACATAATATATAACATAATAATAATAATTGTATTTCATTTTTATAATAAAAATGCCACACATTGACTAAGAAAGGTGATTTGATAGGAAGAAATTTTCAGACATGGAAACATAAACAGATCTTACAGGAAATTTATTGTTAGCCAAAGAAATGAGGAGTTCATTTAGGGATAGAAAGGTAAGTGCTGGATTGAATCAGAGTGGGAGAAGCAGTTCCTACCAAAGGTCTACTCAGACAGTGACGCATGAGAGAATACCACCCCTTCTTCTGGAAACAAGAACTCGGGTTACCTTTGGGCTATATGGGACTTCTCAGAGTACTTATTATCAAAGCTGTAATTTGGAAATAAGATTTATTAGCAAAATGATAGACCCCCCCACTATTAATCCTGTGTCCTCACAATGCCTTGAATAGTTCTTTCTCTCCTTTTTTCATGGGATATAGAATTTAATACACATTAATTACTTAAATTCTACACTTACAAAATTAATACACACTAGTTTTCTGAAAAAAATGTTTGAGATGGTACTTAACAGTAATTATTTGTACTAATTAACTACATAAAATATGCAAATTATCTTTGGTTAATCCTGTGATTATTAATGTTTGGCATTCTAATTTTAGTTAATTATAAAATTAGAACTTTAAAAACCATCTGTCGGTCATTTTAAGTGCTAGGGAGGAGCTTTGGTAAAAAGTAAAACTAATTCTATCTAAATATAGACTTCTGCATGTTTTTGAGTTCCCAAAGTGTGCAGTTTTCATGTGGATTTAATTTCGGAAAAACATAAACATTGATAGCAATGGAAAAATGAGCAAAAGCTTTCCCACTGGGGATGAGACCATTGAAGACAGTGGAATGAGCCCATTGAGAGCACAGCGCTCCCTGTGGCAGAGGTCAGAAGTGTTTTACCCATAATAGGCATAATAGGCTCTTTCCCGGGAGGAAAAAAAAAACAAAAACAAAAAAAACCAAACTCATTTCAGAAACATTTGACAAACTGTTCATTCATGTAGAAAGTGCTATTATTCATTTAAAAGGGTTATATAAGTTGTTGTGGGTTGCCTTGGTGCTGTTTGTATTTTAATGCTAATTCTGCTTCCTCCAATAGGGCTGCCCCAACTAGGAGTGAATCATATACTCAGGTGATTTCATGTGAACCTTCTCCCCATTTTAACTGTTTAAATAAAGGGTAGAGTCTGTGACTGGGCAGTGGAAGGAAAAGGTAGGGCTGGAGGATTTAGAGAGGGAGAAGAGAGCAAGGAAGAGAGAGATGAGGAGACTGGGTAGCGAGAGGAAGATGGAACAGGCAGTGGCAGGAGGAGCAAAACCAGATGGCCTGGAGAAGCCACAAGTAGCAAGAGATCTCATAGTTGAAGAATAGAGTAGTATAGTGGTAAATTTTCCCAATCTAGGCATGCAGATTGTAAATTGTAACTGAGTTGTGTGGTTTTTGCACGGGCTTAATTGGGATTGGAGATTTACTACAACATGAAGTTCCATGGCAGACATAAAAAGAGGGACAAGAACTGTGTTTATTCTCCCACCTGAAACAACAAAAAAAAAATCATATTTAACTAGTTTTCAGGCATTAGACCTCAGCTAGTATCTCATGAAAATGTAGATACAACAAGGGTTAGGAAGTGATTGGCCCTGCCATCTCAGAAAGTTCACTTGATCGG
Source organism: Montemys delectorum (assembly GCA_019843815.1). Lineage (NCBI taxonomy): Eukaryota > Metazoa > Chordata > Mammalia > Rodentia > Muridae > Montemys > Montemys delectorum. The sequence continues at coordinate 19,920 of JADRCD010235914.1, forward strand.
AACTGAGGGCCCTCCTTGAGCTGAAATACTAAATGGTTCTGTATGGTGGGGCAGATCACAGAGGGTCTTCCCTCAGCATTTGCCTAAGCTCTGTTCAGCGCAAGCATGTGAAGGAACTAGTCAGAGCAGAGATAATAGTAGGGACAGCTAGTGGGAAGGAATGGAATAAACAGTTCCTGGAAATTACGTAAGGACGAGAATAATGTATGCTCACCGAACAACTCATAATTCAAGGGGTAATAAGCAGAATGCTCAGTAGCAAATTGCCTTACAGTTGGTAAGACTAATTTTACCTTTCATGCTGTATGATCATGACTCACAGTCTTACAGCAAGCCTTCCAAAGACCAATCTATTACCAAGAAGCTTAGCCATAAAACAATGATTAAGAATTTTTGGGAAGGGAGGGAGGGAGGAAAAAAATAATTTTTGGGAAACTCTCTTATTGACTGTTAGTTACTGGTTGCCGTTGCGACTTCAACCTGTCAGTTATACTAAGTCCTTTGTTCTCACATTCACAAGATCAGCTCCTGGCTTTAGCATGGCAGAGATAGAGATAGATAGAGAGAGAGAGAGAGAGAGAGAGAGAGAGAGAGAGAGAGAGAGAGAGAGAGAGAAACAGAGAGACACACAGGGAGAAATATTATTATAGACATGGACCAGCTGTAATCCTTCTGGGTTACCTCATATGTAGCTCCTTGTACGTTGGGTGGTTTCTTAGGTAAATGCTTCTTGTCTGGTCTGTTGCAATTAGCAGCATTAAAAGTGAGGATATGAGAAAGGATAATACAGGAAAATACGTATGCCACTCCAGAGCTTTCAGAGCAGAGCGGGAGGTGCGTGCCATCACTAGCTCGGAGCCCTGCTCTACTCTCCTCTGTCTGACTCGGTTTCCATGTTAGTCCTTCATGTTCCTTTTAACTCTAGTTTCTGTTCTTATTGCAACATTGGTGAGCAAGTTGTCATTGCTTTGATGAGCCCTTTCCCCTACTGCAGAGAGATAGCTCCAGCCTCCATTAATTATTTGAGAAAGTCGTTAACATAAGAAGACTGACATCTTACACACTGTTCTATTACTATGAAGAGACATCATGACTAAGGCAATTCATATACAGAAGCACTTAACTGGGGGCTCGCTCACAGTTTCAGAGGGCTAGTCCATGAGGGCATTCAGGCAAGCAGGGTGTTGAAGAAGAAGCTGAGAGCTACATCCTGGTGGGGAGACAGAGAGAGAGAGAGAGAGAGAGATCTGTACAACAGATCAGATATGGGTTTTTGAAATCTAAAAACATAACCCTAGTGCCATACTTCCTCCAACAGGGCCACGCCCACTCTTAACAAGGCCATACCTCCCAATCCTTCCAAATAGCTCTTCATCTGGGAACTACACATTTAAATATATAAGCCTACGGCGGCTAACCCCTTCAAATCTCCCCACTGACCAAGGGAACGGCTCACAAAGATCTGAATCAATTCATATAATCACCCTGAAAGACAAATCAAATGTCAATCGATGAGTAAAAGATAAGTGGCTCTATATCAACACAGTGAAGTATTTCATTAGTAAAGGGAGAAATCAATTTATGAATTTATCAATACAGATGAATTTCAAAATAAGTTTAAGTATGGAAAACTGAAAGTTTCCATTTTGTAATTTTTCATATATGTTAGAAGATGAAAATAATGGGTAGTGAAATTGGCAGAAGAGTCTTTGCTGGAGGGGGGAGGAGGAAAAGATTACTGTATTAGCTACGTTGTTATTGTTTCTGATATTCTGTTATTGCTCTTGTGACTGTTATGAATATCAGGACCAAGTTAACATATAAGTTACAGAGTTGACTTAAGCTTATGGTTCCAGAGGTCTAAAAGTCTATCACGGAGGCAAAGCCTGGCAGCCGGTGGCAGACAAGATGGCAGAACAGGTAGCTGAGCACTCCCATCTTCAAACTGAAGCACAAGTAAGAAGCAGAAAGAGGTAATTGGGAGTCCTTTTTATCTCAAAACCTATCCTTGTAGGATACCTCCCCAGCAAGGCTCTAAGATCAAATCCTTCCCCAAAACTACAACCAGCAGGGTCCACATTGTCAAATAACTGAGCCTGTGGCAGGCACGTTCATTCCAACCCCTTGACTGGTTATAAACAGTGTAAATAGTATCAGGAAATTTGGGTATTGATAGATTTGTTCATTGTTTGGATCATGGGAAATTTTATAGATGAACATATCTCCACTCTGCTAAAATTGTATATTGTAAACATACTCAATAAAAAGATTTGTTCAAACATGTGAGAAAAGTTTTTAACAAGGAAAAAATTGTCATTTTTTTGCCACACACACTCGTCTATGCCAGTCACGTCTGCAGTATCGGGCTTAAAAACCTGATCAAAGGCAAGAGGCAATAAGGACCCAAAGGGGTACCCGTGCCTCCTGGCTATTCAAGTAGCCGCTGGCATCTCCTAACATAGACGCTTTCCAGATCAGTCTTTCCAATCGTCAGCACACCCTCATATTTAAGCATAAAGGTACCCCAAGAAATGATTCACTTATGGTTAAGATTGGCCAGCACGATGTTTCCAATATATCCTAATTTAAATTCCAAGCTATGGAATTTCTCTCAAAGAGTCTGCCTGTCAGACAAGTTCTGCCCTTAGTGTTAGCAACAGAGGTCAAGCTCATTCTGCATTCCTTAGGGCAGTTTCACAATAGTCAGAACTGTTTCACATACTAGAAACTCAAGGCCATTAGCTAGAACGCTTAGGTCAGAACTTTCAGGTGCATGCCTCCAGCCAGGGAAACCCAGAGAATTAACAAGAAATGCCAGATCAGACTATCCAAGTCTTATCTCCAGCAGAATCAGGGAATTAGCATAGGAATACCAAATTAGCCCTAGCGGGGAGGGCACCACCGCCCTTCCGCCCTGCTTCTCACCTGGCTGCCTGACTCTACCGACCTTGAGGTGTTGGTCACCTGCCTACGTGACTCCAGTCTTGTCCTCTGATCCTACTGACCTTGTTGTAACCCCTGCCCGCCTACGTGACTCTTGTCATATGCCCTGCTTGATATAAGCTATAAAAACCTAAATTTCACCTTACACAAATACATTCAGATTCACATACCCTTGTGTAGGCTCTGTTTGTCACTCTTCGCCTACGCCTCGTCAACCTGACTAGGACCCCGTTTCTCTCGAGGGTTGAGGGAGGCCCAGATCGGCCGGCCTGCGGCAATTTTTATATTTAAATTACTTGGATATTTTGAAATTTTCAAGTATACCAACACATACTAATTTACACTGGATTACTGTTTGACAATTTTGTGTATCTTTGGCAAAATAAAAATAGAAACAATGTCATTGACAATGCACTAATATTTTGGGGGGGTATTTTTTGCCCATCTTCAGGTTTGTTATTAAAATTATCTCTACTTGAATATATGTTTCTCCTTTATCTATAAAGCAAGTCTACTTTAAATTAAAATTGATTAATATAGTTAATTAAGTCAATAAAGAGGAATTTATTCTATTAATTTGTCACTCATTAATAAAATTCTCCATTTTATGCTTATATGTAACAGCTCCCTTTGTCCTTTTTCAGCAGGACAATTTTAAGCAACATATTTTTGAATATTCATGAATAAAGACAGAACACCATGCTGATACTCCTCCTCCTCGTTGTCTCTCATTAAGAAATGGTTGGAATGCCCTTGTCTTGATGCACTGAACCAGACCATTGTCACCGAGTAGAGTTTTATCTTAAATTCTTTGCTGATAACTGGTTATAGGAAGAAATGCTACTCAGCAATAAAAACAACTGATCCATATAACAACATGATGAAGTGTGGGCGATCCATCTCCATAGATTAAATAGGGAGTGACTATGCTTGTATTTCATTCTGAAAAATTGAAATACTGAGGTAGGGAACACAAGTTTTCCAGAGGTTAGAGCAAGGATGATAGACTCTGGCTACACAAGGCCAAAAGGAGGGAAATCTTCAGGCTGCTAGAAGTATTTTGTGTTGTGTGTATAGTGACATAGAATTCCTTCCAAGTCTCTATATTCTTGATATATAAGCTTTGAGTTGACAAAGAACATTCAACAAAAACGTTGAATTATTTGTACTACTCAAGTTGTGATTCCAGAGACCCTTGCTTTTACATGTTAAATAAAGTATACTTAGTTTAAGGATAATTCTTGTCTTTATATAGGGTACATGAGGACTTCAGTGATTGATCAAAGAAATAATTTCTTTTATGACTTGTCAGTGTAATCATTAAATCTCTAGTGACATTTTGCCAACATATCTAGACCCTGCTATTTGCAACCATGGCATTTCATCAGCCTGCTAGTTTATTTACATTTCAGAACTGATATCCAGAGATCAGTCTCTCTTATCTGCTGCTCATAGCAGCTTGAAAAAGATCAACTCTAGGGAAAATCATTTCCCCTAAAGCCCTAGAATCTTGCTACAGTGGCTATGTAAAGATTGGAGTAAAGTAAAAGCCCATAGTTCATAAACTAAAACCTGAAAGACAGGGGTTTTAGATGCTAAACATCCATGTAAATGTAATGTTTAAAACCTACTTAATGGATAGCATATTGGCAGAAATGCAGACAAGTCAAGAAGACTACAGTATTTTGTGTTAGCATCTTATAGTTATTGAGAAATTTAAGCTATTTTAATTTTTTTCAGGGCTGGAAATAAAACCTAGGGCTTTTCTATATTCCATATAAGCGCTCTAAAACTGGGCTACAAACTCATCCCAGATGTGTGGATACTTTATATTTATTTAAGATTTATTTAACTTTTTTATTATTAGATGTTTTCTTTATTTATATTTCAAATGGTTTCTCCTTTCCTGGTTTCCCCTCTGAAAAGAAAAAAAAGAAAAGAAAAGAAAGAAAAGAAAAGAAAAACAAACAAAAAAAACCCTGTCCCCTTCCCCCTCCTTCTGCTCACCAATTCCTGACCTCAAGCTGTACTACAGAGCAGTTGCGATAAAAACTGCATGGTATTGGTACGGGAACAGGCAGCTGAATTAATGGACTAGAATTGAAGACCTAGAAATGAACCCACACACCTATGGTCACTTAATCTTTGACAAAGGAGCTAAAATCATCCAGTAGAAAAAAGACAGCATTTTCAACAAATGGTGCTGGCTCAACTGGCAGTTAGCATGTAGAAGAATGTAAATCGATCCATTCCGATCTCCTTGTACAAAGCTCAAGTCCAAGTGGATCAAGGACCTCTACATAAAACCAGATACAATGAAACTAACAGAAAAGAAAGTGGGGAAGAGCCTCCAGCACATGGGCACAGGGGAAAATTTCCTGAACAGAACACCAATAGCTTATGCTTTAAGATCAAGAATTGACAAATGGGACCTCATAAAATTGCAAAGCTTCTGGAAGGCAAAGGACACTGTCAATAGGACAAAATGGCAGCCAACAGATTCAGAAAAGATCTTTACCAATCCTATATCTGATAGAGGGCTAATATCCAATATATACAAAGAACTCAAGAAGTTAGACTCCAGAGAATCAAACAACCCTATTAAAAAATGGGTACAGAGCTAAACAAAGAATTCTCAATTGAGGAATACTGAACAGCTGAGAAGCACCTAAAAAATGTTCAACAACCTTAGTCATCAGGGAAATGCAAATCAAAACAACCCCGAGATTCCACCTCACACCAGGCAGAATGGCTAAGATCAAAAATTCAGGTGACAGTAGATGCTGGCAAGGTTGTAGAGAAAGAGGAACATTCCTTCATTGCTGGTGGGATTGCAAGCTGGTACAACCACTTTGGAAATCAGTTTGGTGGTTCCTCAGGAAATTGGACATAGTACTACCAGAGGACCCAGCTATACCACTCCTGGGCATATACCCAGAAGATGCTCCAACCCGTAATAAGGACATATGCTTCACTATGTTCATAGCAGCCTTATTTATTTAACTTTTTAATGTGTCATGTGGGTACCAGCAGAAGCAGGGGAGCATCAAATCCTCTGGGGCTAGAATTACAATATGGGTATAGGGAACTCGGTTGTCTATATGAGGAATGTATGCTCTCAACTGATGAGCCATCTCTTTAGCCCCAAGATGTTCCAATCTTATTTCTGAGAAAAACAGTATGATTTGGAATACTTAGTAAAAAAAAATACAAAATGTTTGCCAATGTAAAATAAAAATAAATTCAATCTTTCTTAACAGAGAGAATTTTTAAATAAAATTGTCTAAAGACTACTCCTTAGCCACTGTGGAACCCTTTGGAAAGCAGTGTGATTCTTAATTGCAATAATCAGCTGAGGTCACTACAGAATACATGTCTGACATAAGGAAGTGACTCAGCCCGAGATCTCATCATTACAACAGAAGACTTGGAAATAATTAAACTACTTTTGGGATGTTGTTAGCGTAGATTTCTTTATCAAATGGTGCTCTGACATATAGAAACAGGTGAAATTTTAACCAACAGTGAGTAAACTGGAGCTGCGTTGTTTATGTGCTGAGGGAAATCTGAAGTCAAGACATGGTTCAACATGAAGAATAACATGTTTAATTATCAATATGTCCATTGGCTCATGAGATGAAGTATAGTTTCACATACTGCATGTTTACATCAGTGGAGTCCTAATTTCTAATCTTATTGCTGCATGGAATAAAATATCTGACAAAAATAACTTAATGGGTAAGGGGTTTAATTTTGGCTCGGTTCAAGGGTATAGTCCACCATAGTAGAGAAGTTGAGGCAGCAACATCTTGAAGCGGCTGGTCACATTGTGCCTAGGAATCATAGATGGATTAATGTTTCTCTTCAATTCCTTTTCTGTACTTATATCATTCAGGATCTAAGCCAGGAAAATGTGTCACCCACAGTGAGTGGGTCTTCCCACCTCAGGACAATTAAGATAGTTTCCCACAGATATCTCTCAGGTTATTCTAGAGTCTGTTAAGTGATAACTAACACGAACCATAACAAGGCAAAATTCTGATTCTTCCTTTTATTAATTTGCGAGGACTACTATAACAAAGTGTCAGAGGTACTCATTCTCCTAGACACTCTTGAATCTTGGGTACAGGCAACTGGCTAGGTGTCCTAATGTTATAGTCATCTGAGTTTTGTAAGAGGTTGTCTTGACTGATGATTTATACAGTCTGGTCCACTATAGGCAGCACTACCCCTATGCAAGTTATCCTGGGCTGTGTAAGATAATCATCTGAACATGACCCAGTGAAAAGTCAAGAGTGAGTCAGAAAGCATTATTCCTTAATGGATTTCTGCTTCAGCTTTTCCCTTCAGTTCCTGATCTGACTTCTCTCAGGAGTAGATTGTGACCTCTAGGGGTAGCCAAATAAACCCTCCTTTCATCATCATCAGCTGCATCTCTAAGAGCCTCATCTGGGTAGTGATTACCTGGGCTTCTTGTTAATGACTAACTTTTTTTCTTACGTACTTTCATGAATTTAGATTTCAAGTCATATTGAGAGTTCTGTAGAAGACAGATTATATGCTAAATAAGTACACATTTTACTTAATGATTCCTTATTGGTTTCTCTCACTTGTAGCTAAGATCTTTCATTAACAGATATATGTTGTTAGTGACAGAGAATTAGTGATTCTCTGCAGAGGATGCCTGGATTTGCCATTTGATTATGTTAGGAAGAGTTTCTGATCTCCTTTTTGAAATGTGTGCATCTATATAAGTTATCAATCAATATATATATTACTTAATATGGCATCTCCTGTAGCTGAAATAATGGAGGACATATATTTTATGCCTTTTGACAAAGGGACTTATTTAGAAGTACGAGCTAAAAGTAGAAAACTCATCTTTAGAAGCATAAGTAGCATGAATAATTTTTGTCATAATTGTTAGTGGTAAGCCCAACCACTTTTCACATCTATATTTGAGGCTCATTCCCATTTCCTATCATTCCTATTCTCACTTTGACATAATCACTCTCATTCCCACCCTCATTCTGACATCATCACCTGCGCGGCGCCAACGACCCTGACCTACAGGGAAGAAGGACCAGCACACCACGTCCTTCCAGCAACAGTTTACTCAGGAATGTCTTGCACAGCGGTTACAGCAGAGTGGCCCTGAGCCCCACCAGGAGTCTGACTATATACCTTTCGTAGGACCGCCCATGAGCCCATACCACACTTCACACAGTCATAGGCTACTAGGCATTGACGTAGAATCAGGCCACTGGTGGGCACGCCCCCGGGTCCAAATAAGGACTTATTTACTCCAACGGCTCCAGCTCGGCCAGCACCATCTTTAAGGCACAGCAACAGCGCTCCACAGTTCCCCCTTTTTTATTATAAGAGCTGAAATTGCGCGATCAAGCAAGCACCATCATGTAGGAACCTGCGATCAAGGGCAAAAATACAGCTAATAGAAATGGCACTCACTCTACTAGGTGCAATGGACTGAGCCCTCCAGGTGCAAGAGCTGAGTACCAAATGCATGCTGAACACCCATCCCAAGTGCAATGAGGTCAAGCGACCTCATGGGGTGCAAGGGCTGTCCAGAATGTGGATACCAAAAGCATACTGAACACCCATCCCAAGTGCAACGAGGTCAAGTGACCTCATGGGGTGCAAGGGCTGTTCAGAATGTGGATATGGCAATGGGGTGAACTCTATTGCTGCTTTAATGCCATCAGCCAGGCTTGTGGAGAAAACACCAGCCTCAATGGCCTGGAATGCACACACCACCAGGGCCCTTTCTCGTCTCTGCATTTTCACCATCCGACATACGCAAAACAGGCAGAGTACGCAGGCGCCTATTAAGGCAACAGCCAACACTCCTAAGCCCGCCCATTCTTTCAGATGGCTCATGGCCTGGGAGATCCAGGCTGCTATTAGTAGTAAAGAAGTGAGGAAAAACTCGCGCATCATGCATCACGGGCATTGGAATCGGGAACACCGACAGAATTCTCCATCTCGGCTCCGCTTCTCCCTTTCTCATCATCGCCAGACAGATCACCGTCAGCAGCAGGAGGATCTTCATTTTTCACCTTCCTCACTAGACGTTCCGGTACCCAGATTGGATCCTGCTGGTTCTGTGGGAAAACACAGACAGAGCCTCGTGCCCATGTCAGCACGGGATCAGGTCCCCTCCAGGAACCTGTTAAGATATCTTTCCACTTTACCATGCCTCGTGATGGGCCATGGGAATCACAATGTCTGCCTGCTGCTGAGTGGCCTTGAGAATCCAAATTCAAAAAATTTATGGTAAATAGAGCAAGAGATATTCTCTCCTTGGGGGTGCGGCCATAGCCTATTCCCCCTTTTTGTTTTTGTAGGCACTCTTTGAGGGTGCGATGTGCACGTTCCACAATTCCTTGTCCCTGAGGATTGTAGGGCAGTCCATGATTAAGATTTATCTCCATTTGCTTGCAAAAGGAGATGAAGGTTTGTGCTGAATAAGCAGGACCATTGTCAGTTTTTAGTTGTTGAGGTTTTCCCCATGCTGCCCAGGCTTCTAGGCAATGCCCTATGACATTATGAGCCTTTTCACCACTCATGGGAGTAGCATGCATGACACCTGAACAGGTATCAACAGATACATGAACACACTTTAACGTCCCAAAGTCTGAAACGTGCGTGATATCCATCTGCCATATCTTGAGTGACAGTAATCCTTTTGGATTCACTCCCACACTGGGAGGATGTAGATGAATCACACACTGTGGGCAGTCTAAAACCACCTGTCTGGCATCTGCTCTAGACAAATGGAATTTCTGTTGTAAGGTCTTTGCATTAACATGAAACAACTGATGAAATTGTTTCGCCTGTTC
>JADRCD010235915.1:12719-27769 GCA_019843815.1 Montemys delectorum
GCCTTGGGTTGAAATCTTGGCATTGCAAGAAAAAGAGAAGGAAAGAGGCAGACACACATATAACTTTTAAATTCTCCTGTTAAGAATTTAGACACAACATCTGGGACCACTTGGATACAGACCACAGTCCTGGGAACATGAGCAATCTAGATTTCATGCCAGGACATGGCATGTTTTTATCCTTAATTACATCCCCTGAGTGGCCCTTCCTTCTAGCTTCTCTCTTTACTTCAGCAAAACTCAAGTTTCTCTGGAAGACAGGAGTGACAGCTAGCAGACGAGTGGATATGCTTGGCCTTGGGAGCTGGCCAAGAGAGGAGCTGCCTCAAGGGGCAGCCTAGGGCTGCTGCCTGCTTAGCTTTGCTCCGGATGCTCCATGGCCTTAGCCTCATCCCAGGTGGTTCGAGTCTTACTGGCTGCAGACAGGTCCTAAAGATACCAACTGGGACGCCTTGGTGAAGAGCATGGACAGGGCTGTAGAAAATTGGAACACAATGGCTCACTTCCTTTCTTTAGAGGTTTGTTATATGCTTAATCTTTTAGCCAATTTATTTATGTGTCTGTTGAGATGCATGTGCATGTTTGTGGGGAAGAGTGTGTGTGTGTGTGGATGTGTGTGTGTGAGACATGCTCTTGTGTGTGCATGTGTGTGGAAGGATAACAAAGGATAACCTGTTGCATCATATCCCAGGAGCTGTTCACCCTACTTTTTGAATCAGTATCTCTCATTGGCTTGGCCTAGCTGGTTTGGCTAGGCTGCCTGGCCAGTGAGACCCAGGGATTCTCCTGGCTCCAGTTCCTCTGCACACAATTACAAGCCTGCACCATCATGCCTGCATTTTCCAATATCTATTGAGAACCTAATGGGTCCCTGCATGTTTCCAATATCTATTGAGTACCTAATGGGTACCTGGATGTATCTAGTATTTATTGAGTACCTATTGGGTACCTGCATGCATCCAGTACTTATTTGAGTACCTAATTTCAGAGCCTGCATTTGCCCGATATTTATTGAGTACCTAGTGGGTGTAGGTGGTTTTCTAGCACTTCAGTACTAGATAGACAAAGTCTCAGTTCACTCAGATTCATCTTCTGGTCTCAGGATGGAGATAGGTAGGACAGCTGAATGGATGGGTCGTGAACATAGCTGCCGTGGGAGGCAGAGTAATGATTTCCCCACCTGGTTCTATAGATGTTCATGTCCCCCCCTTCAGAACCTGTGAATAAGCTGTTATCCAGCATGAGGGAGTTAGGGTTGCTCCTGTTCTGCTCTGCGATGCGGAAAGGACACCCAGTAATCAGGATAATCATAGGGCCATGCTGCTAGCATTGTGAGGCATATGGATTTCCGTTACTGGTTTGAAGGACAGAGGAAGAAGCCATTAGCCAAAGATTTCAGGATACAGAAAATGACAAGAAAATGGATTTTTTTTTTTCCTTCTGAAGCCTTCAGAAATGGCAGAGCTCTGCTTATGGCAGAGCTCTGCTTATACCTGGACCTTAGCATAGCCAGCGAAGGCCATTTTTTGATTTCTGGCATCCAAAAATACAATATAATTAATGTGTATGATGCACACTACTGAGTTATATCACTATTGGCAACTAGCTATAGATATTAGGAATATTAGGGATAATTAATAAGGAATATTAATGAGGATAATTAATAAGGAATCTTAGGGATAATTAATAATGTTAGGGATAATTAATTAGTAAGAGATATTAGGAAACTAGAACAGGGTACAGTGGAGAGGTGTATTGGGCAAACATGGTTTCATATGGGGAGTCCTGGAAAAGAGGCTCTGAGAGCAACGTTGGGGGGCGGGGTCAGCCACAGGTGGATCTGGGGAGCCATCTCACTGGTCTTGTTTCCATTAAAGTTAGAGCACTATTCCTCTTCCCAGGATGAAATGAAATGACGTGTCCTAAGTCCCCACCTCCCGCAGAGGCTCACTAAGTGGACTCAGTGGTAACAAGGGCTGATATAATAGGCCCTAGGTGAAGTCATTGGACCCTCTCTAACCCCTCTATGTCCTCAAGTCTCTCTTAGACATGGCCAGTGGTCCAGGCACCACCCATGACCCTATCCCCTGCCTCTGCCTTTCTGATTCTGCCAAGTAGAAGGATTCTGCCCCAGTGTGCAGGTGCCAGCAATTTTTCCTAGAGACAGAATCTAGGGTCTCCCACTCTGTCTACGGCCAAGGTTGGAAACCAGTCAGGATCCCCTGGCCACTCAGTCTTGGTTCAAGTCCCTCCATGGACATTCCAGCTGCCTTCCTCCAAACTCCAGAAACTTCGGTGGCTTCTAAGTCTCACCACTGTCTCACTCTTTTCTGTATCTGGTGTCCCCAGCCCTGCTCCAATAGGCTGAGGTGGCTGCCTGGGTCACCCTGTGCTGATGTGGCCGCTAACCAGCCTCTGGACTTCTGGTTGGCTCCATCATGCTAAACCGGTTACAGTGGTATACTATACTCTGTGCTTATTAGGCTACCTCTTTCCATTCTTAGACCTCCGTAAGAAAGCAATGCCACAGTGCGTCAGCACTCCCGAGGAGGAGACAGGTTCAGAAGCACAGACAGCACCATGAAGAGAAAGCACACAGCATCCCGTGTGCTAGAATCCTAAGACCTGGCTTCAGAGCCTTCTCTGAAAATGTGGCTTCGGGAATAACCACCTGGGTAGGACCTCACAGCCTTGAGCAATGAGCTCATGAGGACCCAGGAGAGAGAACCCACAGGAAGGAAAGGTGAAAGAGCTGCTGGGAACAGGATCAGTAGCGAGTGACTAAGCACTGAGGCTAGCTCAATACTGAAACACAGGCCTCCCGGGAAGTAGTTACAGCAGGGGTGAGTCACTGGGGAGAGAAGCCTTCTCAGGCCACGGAAGAACTTGACCACTGGGAGGAAAGCACGTGCTAGAAGGTAATGATTCCAGACAGCACTGTGGAGACAACTGCAGCAGGGCAAAGCAAGCCTGCCGGAGGTCCAGTGGGGCCTGCAGCGCAGCTCTTCTGTGTTCTCAAGAGGCATCGACAGCATCACTGTGGGCTGAGAAATGTTTCAGGACCTTGAAAATAAATAAGGACCATGGCATAAAGCTGAATAGTCACCTGGCAGGTGAAGGGTGAGCAGTCTGTCCTTTACATGTGCGTGCGCGTGCGTGTGTGTGTGTGTGTGTGTGTGTGTGTGTGTGTGTGTGTGTGTGTGCAGGTGTGCATGCACATGTGTGTATGTGTATGTAGAGGCCAGAGGCAAATGCAGGGTGACTTCTTCAATTATTGTCCATTTAAAAAATTCTTTATTTTAATTTTTAGGGTGTGTCTGGGTGTTTTGCCTGATGTGTCTATGTATTTTGTGAACTTGTTGACTACCAAGAGTACTCTTGAACTTAGAAATACTGATGGCTGTGAGCCACCAGGTGGGTGCTGGAAATCAAACTCTGGTCATCAGGAAGAGCAGCCAGTGCCCTTAACTGCTGAATCATCCATCTCGCCAGCCCTCCCGTCTTACTTTTTGAGGCAGGGTCTCACTGAACCAAGAGCTTACCAATTAGGCTATACTAGCTGGCCCGTGAGCTCCCAGGATCCATTTCTGCCCCTCCCACTCCCCTGCTGGCATTACAGGTCCATGTAGCTGTGCCCTTCTGTTTTACGGACCCTGATCCTCACGTTTGTGTGGCCAGAGCTTACTTGTGAGCCACCTCCCCAGGCCCACGGCTGTGTTGTGAGTGATCTAGCAAGGCTTCTCTGGAGGGAAGGATATTCCCTCAGAGGAAAGACTCTCATCGGTTCAATATAACTCTGAGTGATACCTGCTCTCAGAGGGCAAAGCTGGGATGAGAAACTAAATCATCCCATGGAGAACCAGAAATTGAGATGTCTTCCCAGGGCACAGAGGTCGCTAGCATGCTGATTGATTTTTGTACTTTTTCTGATTTGAGAGCGAGAAATAGGATATTGAGCCCACAGACAAATCGTTAGGAGACGTCTGGGTGGCACAGAACTTATCCTGGCAGCGGGGCGCTGGCCAGGACTAAGGAGAGAGATGTAAATAGAGGTTGCAGACCACAGCCTGTGGACTTGTGCAGTGAAACTTGGTGCTCAATCTGAAGTGTACACTTTTCCTTTTTGAGATTTTCCCCCTAGCGTAGACCAAACCTTGTACATTGGGCTGCTTTCAGCTACAAGTAACAGAATCCTATAAGTACTTAAGACGTGAAGGGATCATCTCACTGACAGGAAGCCCATGGGCAGGCCAACTCCTAGACTGCCTAATTCTATGGAGCTAATCCAAAAGCATCATTCAAGATCTGGCTTCATTTTAGCTTTCAGCTCTGCCATCTGCATGGTCTCATTCTCCTGTAACCTTTTCTCATGGTTGTGAAACAGCAGCAACAACTCCAGTTATCATATCCTAGTTGGTAGGGAAGGAACCATTTTGTCTTGTGTCTGTTTCTAAGAAAGACTTTGATTAGACGCCCCGCAGAGTCCTTCCCTTTGCAACTGAGTACTGTTCCCTGGGCTTGGTCCATCAACCGTTAGGGTCGGCTCTGTGCAATGTGGGAGAAGAAAACACAAACAAAGCAGACCACAGCATTCTGGGATATGGAGAATTAGCAACAAGACGGCTTGGGTACTCAGAGACAGGGAAGGAAAGGATAGTCATTTAGAGGCAGAGATGGCAGGTAGTAAATATTCCCCTCCCCCAGACACCCAAGGTGAATTAGATCTCCCTCAGGCACTCAGGAGGAGGGGGAGGAGAGGGGTGTTCGTTTGTTGGTTTGTTTGTTTCTGAAAGTAAGCTTGCTCCAGAATGCTAGCAAGTGAGGGTGAGACTGGGCTGTCTCAGCAGAATCTGAGAAAATAAAACAGATAAACTGGCTTAAAAAACAAAACAAACAAACAAAAAAACAGTCAAACAAGGAAAACCTTTGAGTCAAGGAAAGACCTGTGTTGCAAAGTGATCCAGCTCAACAGGATCCAGACGTTTGCCCCAGGAGGGAAGAACACAGAGAGCAGATGGTAATACCCATCTCTTTACTAGAACTGGCATGAGCTGGCCTTGGGTTGGTGCTTGAAACTTAGTCATACTACATTTTCAAAGGCTACAGAACTACGCCTCTGGGGGAGGCTGAAGGAGAACTTGGCCCCAAGAATTTCCCTTTTAAATATGAACCCAGCTGCAAGATGTTTTGAGACAGTCAGAGGCTTAGAAAATAGATCTATGTTTACAGCAGACAAAAATAAAATAAAATAAAATAAAATAAAATAAAACAAAATAAAGCCACTGGACCTCAGAATATGGCTGCCACAACCCAGAGGGGTCTCCTTGTCTTCACATGGCCGTGCTAGCCCCTGAGCCTGTTCTGTACTCTTCCTTATGCAACCTCAGGAAATGTGTGTTTGAGCCACATCCTTTGCCCAGAGGCTCAGACGGAATCTTTATTTCACTTGGTGACCACTCAGAACAATAACAGCTGCCACCCGCTTCCTGAACTTCACAACAACGGCTCAACCGTTCACCCTCCCTGACGCTTGTGACGGCCAGCGGGCCAGCTCTTAGAACGTGGTTTTGTTCCTTCTCCAAATGCCGTACTGTCTAGAGCAATGGGACAGACATCACCAGGGACCAGGAACTTGAGTCACGCGTCTGATCTACACAGATCACGACAGGCTCTGGCTAGAGGGGTTTCCTTCTGTCTGAAAGCATAACCTCAGCGTCTGTGGGAAAGATCATCTCAAAGTCCCTCTTCTTCTGAACGTGCATGAAAACCCACACGGTACCCCAGTTTTCACAGTCCTTATCCCCAACACCGCCAGCTAAGCCAAGACAGGAAGTTTGTAGAGATACGTGTGTGACAGGATCATGAGCTGGGCTATTTTCTTCTTCATAGGAAGGGTCAGGCAGCCAGTGAAGTCCAGGGGCCTCTATTGCCTTCAGTGGTGGACCCGGTTAGAGGTATCATGTCTAAAGGCTGCTCAGAGCTCTGCAGCCTCCTCAGACACAAAGCAGTTGTCTTGTTAAGACTTCTTGTCCTGCCTTAGACCCTCCCTTGCTTCCCAGGGAGCAAAGCTACTTTAAAAGGCAGCAACTGGGGGAGCAGCTCACTCTGAAGTCAGCGGCCCAAGATGGATGCCACTTCTCTGAAGGGAGAGTCACTTCCTTTGTAGATTCAGGAAGGACCCAGGACTCACACAAACCCATGTCTAGGCATGAGAACCTGCGGCCCGACGGGCCAGGCATCCTGCCTGCCTCTGGCTTCACACAGTACCCAGAGGATGTCCACATGGACTTTGATTCAGAAGATTCTCTGGGTCTGAGGATCTGTTTTACCGTGTCTACGGACCCTTGCTTTAGTACACAGAGCAGAGCCAGGGATAGACATCCTCCACAGACACCTTCCACAGCCCAAAGGAACACTTCCATCTTCGCCTGCTATCACCATCGGCTCTGTAGCTTCTCACCCTGCACGCACCCACTGCTTTTCCCTTGGAGAAACTGTACCCATCACATCCACAGCCTTCCTCCTTCTTGACTGTCCATCCCTCCCTTCTTCTTTCCCTCCCTCCCATCGTTCCTTTTCTTTCGTGTCTCCCGTTTCCTCCTTATAAGATGTCCTCGGCATCTCTCTCCCTCCCATTTTCTTCTCATTTTTTCCCCATTCTTTTCTCACCTTGCAGACTGAGGAAGTACATGTGGCTGCCTCCCTTCTTACCAAGAACTGGACGTGGATGTCTCCTGACTGAGAATGAGGGCAATAAAGAGAGCAATGGCCTCCGTGTAGACCATCCCCCTCATCCATGAACAGAATTGTGACCATAGCAGGGGAAATGTAACATTCTATCTTCCTGTTTGGTCTCCTCATAGTCCCTGAACAAAGCCACAAAATCCTGAATGCATGGGACACACAGCCAAGTGCTATTCATGATCAAATATCATCCAAATAGGTGAGAGAGACCACTGCCTTGCCTCCCTTCCATGAAACAGTCTTGGGTCCCATCTTGCCTGAGTGTTTCAGCACCCATTCATGTCTGGAAACATATTCTGAGCCCTGAGAAAGAAGACTTCGCTTGGAAGCAGAGTGGTGAGCTCTAGCGTCTGTGGGTTCCAATTGCTTCTGTGTTAAACGAGAGAATCCAATGAAGCTCTGCTGCCACCCTTCCCACCTCTGACTTTGTAGGTCTATAAATGATGGAGTCAGAGCCGAGTCAGCCAATGGGCCTTCTGGGCCATCAGATACAGACTGTCCTTAGGAAAGAATGAAGGTGGAATGGATGTTTCAACAAGGATCCCCCACAAGAGGAGCTGGGGTCATGAAGGCCCTTGGTGTGTCGCTGTGCAATGTCTCAGTCTTGTTCCTACTGTTGGTAACACTAAGCAGGTTAAGGTGTGAGAACTGAGTTACATAGAAACTGTGGCTAAGCTCAGGAACGAATGCAGGTTTTGCTTCAGCATGAAAAGAGGAACTGGAGTTAAAATAAGCATCGGCCAGTACCGACACTTCCTGAAGGACGTTTCTGCCTTGGCTTCACTGGCTGTGAGCTTTGATTTGTTCCTCGGGAGTCCTGAGCTGTTGTTTGTTTTAGCATGTATGCAGTGTGCTCTGTACACGAGTATGCATGTGTGCGTGCATGTGTGTGCATATGTGCTGATCTCAAGCTCACTATGTAGTGGAGGACTTTCTATCCCCTTCCCTCTGTACCTCTATCCCCAAGTGCTAACATTACATGGATGTGCTACTATGCCAGGCTTTGACCAGTACTAGGGAACTGAAGCATGGGCTACACAGAGAGGCTTTCTACCAATTGAGCAACATCTCCACCCACTCGTGAATGAGTGGCTTTGGTTGTTGTTGTTTTGTTTGCTTATTTGGTTTTTTTTATAGGACAAGACATCCTTATAGGTGGGGACTTCCCCAGACCATTTAGGTCCGTGGCTTCCTGTCCCTTAGCTGGTATAGGTGACCAAGAAAGTCCTAGGTCAAGTGCAAGACTGGAAACAATTATGTCCAGCAAGGCCATCTCTCTTCTGTAAAAACTGCCTGCTCACTGCCCTGGCTGAGGTGGCCACCGGAGGCTATGTCCCCATCTGTCCCCATCTGTCAGTGGTGGGCAGGTAGCTGCTTCCTAACTGCCAAGCAACAAAGAGCACAGTAGCCTTTGAGTGGTTCAGGCAGAGAGAGCTGATGGTGGCTGAGCCAATCGGATTCCCTTTGGGGACCTGAGAAGGGCAGTGCTGTCAGCAGGGGAGGAGCAACCCACAGAGAAGAGCCAACTCACAGAGGTAGAACCCAGCCAGGGCCCCAGAGCCTCTGGTCCCAAGCCCTGGGCTTCTCTTGTGTTCTCTAGGCCACCAAAGGCAGTAGACCCTTGCAAAAATCACCCAGAGGTACCCCCCCCCCAAAGCACACTGAAGCTCCTAGTCCCACTGAAGATCTGTGGTCATTTTTGGGGTCACAGGAAGCCACGGAAGCAAGAGTGAAGAAAACGTGGGCACAGATTCCAGACAAGCGGAGTTATAGGTTTACAGGCTGTGGGCACAAACCCTCGACAAGAAGCCACAGAGTCTTTTCCAGTCATACTTAAAGTCTTTATCACTCTGAAGGAGCAGAAGAAACCACAAAAGGGGAGAAAGATCAAAGACGCCTACTAACTTTTAACTTAAGAGAGTTGACTCCTAGCGGGAAGCCACCTGGCAAGGACACCAAGCCACCAGGCAAAGTTCACACAGTCCTAGGTTTGGATAAAAAAGTGGAGACCACAAAGGCCCACTACGTGCCTAAGCCACCTCCCCTGAGCCATGTTCTCAGAAGCTTTCGGAGTCCACATGTCAGAAAGTATTCAGGTGAGGGATGTCTGCCAACCTTAAAAAGGGAGTTTGCTTACGAATACTTAGGTTGGTTCTGGTGACTTCCACCAATCACTGGGTTGGGAAAGGGACTCCCTGACCCCTAGACCATACCTTCCAGCCAACCCTCCTTCCATCCTGGTGTTCATGCACACATGAGAGAGAAAGAGAAGCATGAACTGTGCTCAGCCTGACCACCATGCTGTGCAGAGCAGCCCACAGTGGTCCCCACTGGCCTCTCCCATGAAGCTCAGGATAACAGATCCTTCCCCTAGAAGGAAGCTTCGCTACACCCTGGATGGAACTGGTCCCCTTCGAGTCCCACTGTCTGGATGAAGTGGCTGGTGGAAGTATTGATGTGGTTTCTATTAAATTCCATCATGAGTTGCCCTTCAAGGCTTTGACACTGTTCATAACTTCACTCTCTTCCATGTTTCTGGGGCCTTTTACCCGGGGACTGCCTTTCATCATGGCAGCTGTGAGTCTACCTCTTTGGCCTAAACGATTCATCATTCCCTTCATGTTTCAGAAGCCACCAGCATGCTTCCCCTCTCCTTTCCCACTCCTTTTGTTCAGCGAAACCCTGAAGACCTTGTTCCATGTTGTTCTGGTGACACAGTGCCTAGATGCTTGTCTTCCCTTACTGCCATGCTCACATAGATGTGTCCCACCTGCTGCTGTGGCTCTTACTATGGTTGCTGTGAGCTTAGTGGCACACAATCCGTCCTCTACTGGGGACATCGAGGCTGTCACCTCCTTTCTGCACAACCCCACACTTTCCCAATGAAGCCAGACAAAAACTAGCTTCCTTCCTGTCCACCTCACTCAGCTGCCACACGCCGTGGTCAGACAAGGCTCTTGTGTTTTTCACACTAATTCTGCAAGGGTGGTCTTCCCAGGCTTTGATTGGCACTGCTGATTTTGTTTGTGTGTTTGTTCCTTTGTTTCCCTTTTAAAGTCCAGCTGGGGCCGTCGAGATGGTTCAGTGAGTAAAGGCACTTGCCCCCTAAGCCTCAGGATTTGAGTTCAATCCCCAGAACCCCACATGGCAGAAAGAGAGAACTAACTCCTGCAAGTTGTCCTTCGACCTCTACACACACACACACACACACATACACACACACACACACACACACAATATGGCATAACCCATAAATCAACCAACCAACCAACCAATCAATCAATCAATCAATCAACAAGATGGCTTTGTATATTTGGTCTTTTTACAGTGATTCAGATGCCACGACCAAATCACTCTGGGCATGCTCTGGGCAGAAGGGAGCTATAGGAATTTAAAGGCACAATCTCATCTAATCTCCCATCTCTCTTGCAAGTTCACCTCCCTCTGCTGCTTCCTGGGCCAGTGACATTTGCTCATCGGTGATAGCCAAACAAAAGAATGGATCAAGGCATAGCCACTGGCTTGGTTTTCCTTCACTACTGTGTCCTTTTCTCAGCCATGGCCACCAACAATCCTTAGCATGCGTGACTATCATCTTATGACTGTCATCTATGAAGGGTCACCATTATTCACTCAGTTCCCCAGACACATAGCTTTGGGGGAACAAAGCTAAGCTCTACCAAGTCCTCACATAGAGACTTCTCGGGACACCTGTTTTTCCTTTCTCTTTTTCATTTTCTCTCAGAGAGCACAAGTCGGTGCGGGACTTACCTGAACCGTGAATTTATCGTCCTCGTTGGGCAGAATCCTGTAAGTGTAAACACAATTCCGGAACCTGAAAAATAAATCAAAGATGACATTAGAAACCACACAGGAAAACAAAGTGCCAGAGAGAACAGGGCTGTCTGACACAGCGTGGGGAGTCTGCGTACAAAGCCTGGAAACGTCGGGGTTGATGGTGTTCTAAGGCCTGATGTCTCACGGTCCTGCATACAGCACTGCTTTCCTTCCCTCAACACACCACGAGTGGCCATAGATGTATCATTTATGTCACTGCTAGATAGCTATGTGCTCCCATCAAAATGTTCTATCATCTAGAGGTGCTTCCTCAACCCCTCAGCTGCCACATCCTCAAAGAGAATGGAGCAACCAATATGTGTGAAGAGCCAAAACTCCCAGGAGCTCAGCAAGATCCATAGCGTGATGACCAGCTGACAGCTACAACTTCGGAGGGAGAACATCGGCCAAGGTGAGGCTCCCCAGTACCTTCCTTCTGCTGAGACCTCACTCCCCCTACTTGGCTCCTCCCCCTGGATTCCTTGTTTTATGGCTGCCTTCTTCCTGCAATGAGCCCTATCCCTTCAGACACTGAGATCTGGACCGGGCTGGGGAGCTCCGGGTGCTACTGTGGAGGAAGTACCAACAGCCAAGAGCTCCCTCTCTTTCTAGAAGCACTACGTTCTTTGGCTCAAGAATCCCAGGCCCCTTTTTACCTTCCTATAATCTCTGAAAGGAAGAACCTGTTAAAACTGAGGATCCTCTGGGAAGGGGCCATAGGTGACCAGTCTCCAGCCATGTGGTGGTAGCGTGGCGGCCACAGGTATCTGTTAGTAGCCTCAGGAGTCCATTGGCCCCACAGCTGAGCCTGGCAGCCTGTGAGCAGTTTTGGGAAACATCACCATCACTGGCTCTTCCTTAACCCTGCTAGAATGGCTTCTTACTCTTCCTCCATTTGGGGTTCTCATGAACAGGAAAAGCTAGGTACCCCTATTGTCCAAAGACGGGGCTGGGTCGGGGGTGAAAAACTCTAATAACAACACAATGCTTCCAATCTAGAAATGAGAGTTAGGGAGGCTAGAGAGAAGTGTCAGTAGTTAAGAGCACTTGATGGATACTCTTGCAAGAGGGCCTGGGTTCAGTTCCCAGCACGCACATGGAGGCCTGCATCCAACTTTAATTCCAGCTCCAAGGGATCCAGCGTCCTCTTCTGGTCTCCACAGATACTGCATGCACATAGTATACATACATATGTGCAGGAAATACACCCATAATATAAAAATAAGCCTCACAAAAAGTCACTTAACCCCTTCCACATGCCACACAGCACTACAGTTTCACATATATTATCATTTAACTCAGTTTAAAAGTTTTATATCGAGGGCTGGGTGCATTGCTCTGTTGGTAGTGTTTGCCTAACATTCATGAAGCTCAATTCCCATCATAAACCAGGCATGGTGACACACTCCTGTAATCCAAGTATTTAGGAGGTGGAAGCAAGAGGATCAGAAGTTCAAAGTCATCCTCAGCTACATAGGGAGTTGGAGGCCAGCTTGGGTTACAGGAGACTGTCTCAAAAACCAAAAACCAAAAAGATTTTATATTGGAAAAAAGAACCACACACAGAAGATATAAAATGAAAAAAAATATATATCCTCCATCCCATGAATTTCTTAGGTTTATTCTTATTTGTAAAATATTTAAAAACATGCATAAAAGATTATGTATGTATATATATATATATTTAAAAATTTTAAAATATAAAAATCTTATTGTTCATGTTTTTCTAAAGTTGGCTTTCTTCATAAAATATCATCAAGGTCTTCCACATTGTTGTGGTTTGAATGAGAATGTCTCCCACAGGTTCATATGTTCAAACACTTGGTCCCCAGTTGGTAAAACTGGGAAAGGTTAGGAGGTGTGGCCTTGTTGGGGAGGTATGTGACTGGGTGTAGACACTGAGGTTTTAAAAGGATCAGGATGCAAGCAAGTTCTCAGCAACTGCCTGCTTCCATGGTCCCTGCCCTGGTAATCATGGATCCTAACCCTAAGAATGGTCACGGACCCTGAGTCCTAGGATACCCTTTGAGACGTTGCCTTGGTCATGGTGTCTCTTCATTGCAATAGGCAAGTAGCCAAGACATACATGACAGAGATGCTTTGCTGATATTCTCAGCATTCTACCACACACATGCAATATCATGCTCTTGACCAGCGGCCTGCTGCTAGTAATTATTTTGAATGTTTTGCCCATGTGAAAATGTTGCAGTGAACAAACATCCATGAATACATGGCTACATCGGTGTGTACATACATGGCTACATCCGTGCATACATACATACTTACATTCATGCATATATGGCTACATCCATGTGTACATCCATGGTTACATCCATGAATACATCGGTGTGTGTATGTACATTGCTACATCTGTGTGTCATACATGGCTACATCCATACATACATGGCTGAAGTCTTTGTTTTTGTTTCCTCATTATAAAATGGAGGTGATAGCAATGCTATATCTACTCGTTGCTGGGAAGACTAAATGCATTCATGTATTGAAAGCCTTTGGAACAATGCCTGGCTTACACTGGACACCATATGTGTCAGGATTTGCTAGTTACTGTGGATAAGCAATGAACTAGATAGAGTCAACCAGACAAAAAAGACATAGGCACTTTACAGACAGGCATGTGTAGACACGCACACTTTTATGTAGCCTAGGTCAGCTTCTGACTCAAGATAATCCTCCTATCTCAGCCTCCCAAGTGCTGGGATGTCAGGTGTGAGCCACCATGTCTTGCTGGCATTTTATATTTTGACAAAGACTGCCAACTGCCATCCAGTGAGACTGTTGGTTTTTTTTCTTCCTCCTAACGGAAATGAGAGTGTCTACTTCCCCACAGCCTGCTGACTGCCTTATCAGATCTCTTCATCTTTTCAGATCTGAGAGTCGGGGAACAATGACAGCTCGCCTTAATTTGCCTTTCCCTGTGAGAAAGGTTCGGTTTGTCTTGTTCTTGACTGTTTCTGTTTCTTTTTCTTTGAATTCCTTTCTACGTCTTTGTCTTGTCTTTTATTTATTTATTTTTTAATTTTTTTTTTATGTCATCCTGGGCTTATTGTCAGACAAGACTCAGATCTATGATACTGTGGACATTGATATTTATTTCAGCAATGTTTGTAGGTTACCTTCTGTAGCTGTATAAATTTACATTTTTTAAACATAGCCAGCTTTATAAGCTTTTCTTTTACTGTTTTGAATTCATATATACTTAAAGAAAATTTGGGGCAATGCTTTTGGGAGAGTTCACAACTTTGTTGCTTCATCAACCACGGGAAAGCTTCTCTCGAGAGCCCTTCTGACTCTAGTGCCAACTTAATATTCCACCCCAACACCAACCCATTTCCTTCCACAGGCCAGGTCGATATCACCATTATCTGGCCTGACAGCATCTTACCTCTCAGAGATATCGATGAAACACAGAGAATCTTCACCACGCCCATTTATACATCCCCATGGCTCCTAGGCTCAACCCCTACAGAGCCAGGGGAACTGCAGAGCCAGCTCTGCCATGATCTGACCTGGCCTTATCTCTCAGGAGTTCTGACCCTTCCTTCTAAGCAATGGAGGGAGCATGAGCTACTTATGGAATAGTCCCAAGGAGCTGGCGAAACACATGGACAGAAAGAAAAACCAGAGATAAAGACAGGGTTGCTCCAAAAAAAAAAAAAAAAAACCAACCAACCAATCAACCAACCAACCAACCAACCAACCAACAAACAAAACCAAACCCTTAATTTAATCAAGTGTAGGAGAAAAGCCTGCCTAGCCTTTTCAAAGATGTTCTAGAAACTGAAACAAAGAAACAGCCTCATGTGACTAAGGCCAAAATCGGAACCGAACACAGCAGGGGCATCTGAGATGACCCTGCCTGAGCACTGTCAATATTCAGACAGCATCATACCCATCATCCTTATGAAAACATGAGTCCAAACATTAGACCAGGCTTTGTCTCACTCCGCATGCTGCTCTTCTAATTGCTTGTAAATCCCACTGGGACTCTAGCTATGTACTGCTTCTAATTTCTAGAAAACGCTCTTTGCATGTGTTTTCTCTTTTCTTGGCTAAATGCTGCACACTTCTGTGCAAGGTGGGTAGAAAACAGTTAAAATGGAAAAATTGCATCCAGAAAGCTATCTGGAATTGAGTGTGGTCCTGTGCACCTACAACCTCAGCGTCTGGGAGGCTCAAGCAGGAGGGTAGAGAGTTCAAAGCCAACCTGGGCTACATAGTGACCCTGTCCCCATGCACCAATAAAGAGGGAGGCAAGGCATATTGGCTAGCACAGAGTAAGAGAAAATGGACCTAAGCCCCAGCAAGCAAGAGCGTTTATCCCTACTGCTCCAACCTAGAGAACACTGGAGTCACAGGGCTAAGACTCAGTATATTAACAGAGGCCATCCCCAGCTTACTGGGGCCCCTCCAAAAGAGAGAAAACAGGAAGAGGGTTCAGGTGGCCAACA
>JADRCD010235915.1:28169-39304 GCA_019843815.1 Montemys delectorum
GTGAAACTATGTCAGCATTCCACCTAACCTATAGCTATAGGGTCTAAAGAGTGCCTATTCCTATACTTAAAGAACATAAAGGAGCTATCTCTATCTTAAACTCATTGTTTTAAAGCAGCAAGGGGAGGCCCAGGCAGGTGTCTACATTCCCAGAACCCACATGTCCCAACTCCATTCTGGTGTTTGTAATAAAATGTCCTGACCTGAAGGCAACCCGGTGGATATGTGAGGCTCTCCTTAAGGCAGACATTTTCTTTTTCTAACGCTCATCACTATATTACTTTAGAAATACTGGCCAGCATAGTGAGCTATGAAATTTGAGAAAGTGGTTGTAAGCATTTGGAAGCAAAGACTATGATCCTAATTTGTAGATGATATGAAGGCCTATTCGGAGCAGTTGGGGCTGGGGAGAACGTTCAGTGGGTAAAAGTGCTCATGGTGTGAGCATAAAGACCTCAGTTTAGATCCTCCAGAGCTCACATAAAAAAGCAAGGCAGAGAGCCTGTGTGGTGGTGTGTGCCTTGAATACTGGATCTTGGGAAGTAGACCCATCTCTGTGAGTTCTAAACCAGTCAGAGATACATAGTGAGATCCTGTCTGAAAACTTAAGAAAATTGAAGTGTGGTCACACACATCTCTAACTCCAGTGCTGGGGTGGGCGTGGGTGGGTGGCAGAGACAGGATGCTTGCCGTACCTGGTCAGTCAGCATAGCCAAGGTCAGCAAGCCCCATGCTTTGTGAGAAAGCTGTCTCAAGGGAACAAGGCAGAGAGTGCTGGGTCAGGATTGCAGATGTCCTCATCTAGCCTCTCGGCCCATGCACAGGCAAACACAAACACATGCACACACATCTGTGCACAGGAGTGGTATCACACGCACCACAGATGACAACATTTCCTTAAAAAGAAAAGACAGGAGAAGCAGATGAAAGATGAATGAGGAGTGGCCAAAGAGAAGGACAGAATAGAGGGTGGGAGCATAAAACTCTGTGCAGGCAACCGGCTACATGAACCAGGAACTGTGGGGGAATGTGTCATTCACAACAGTAACAAAACCATAAAAGTCATCAGCAGAGACCCAGGCAAGGCACACTCAGGGTCTGTGTGAAAAAATATTACACAGTCAAAGTGAGAACACAATAAGACTGTCAAGTTCATGGCTTACATTAGAATTTCCTGCCGTCTCAGTGAAAGTCACAACAGTACGCTTTGTCCAAGTTGAAAAATATGACTATCTGGTTTACCTGGGCAAACACTTGAATACAAGAGATAATAATCCCAAAACATTTTTTAAAATTATGTTTATGTCTTTGTAATGGTAGTGGGGTGTGGGGGGGGGGATAGCCTAGGGCAGATAAACAACCCAGAAAGAGCTTAGTATATGGCAGACAAAGAAATCATGGAGGGGAAAAAGCAGAAATCTTTTAATAAAAGGTTAGGGAAAGATGTTTACTTGAGAAAAATACACACAAATCTTTATCATTTGTCATCTATTAGGCCCAATGAGATTTAGCTTTCAATGTGAAGAATAAAACATGTGGAAATAACAGCCATGGCTGCCACATTTGTTTGTATCATGATACATGATATAGACACGCACATCAACACATGCAATAATCCTACCGCATAGATCCTCTCATGCTTGGTTTTCAGATGACAAGGCTGGGGCCCAGTGTAATTCAATAAACTGCTGGAGGTTCCTCCCTTAACCCAAGTGAATGAGCTACAAAGACCCAGTCTTTAATCTTTCTGAGTGGATTTCTGTGTGCAGAAGAAGTCTCTGTATTGGAAATCCCAGGAAGAAGTCCCAGGAGAAAAGAAAATGATAGATCTTGCAAACATTTATGGTCTTTCCATGTCAGAGAAGATAAAGCTTAAAGGAAGACCATCATGAAGATATATTTGCAACAAACGTGACGTAAATAACTCACATAGGCAGATGACAAAGCTTGCAGCAATCCTTGGTACTGGGGATTGATTCTAGGACCTCATGCATACTAGATTAGCGCTTAACCACTGGGCTCTATCTCCAGCCCCACTCCACCTTCTATTAAGACAAGACTTCATTATATGGTCCAAGATAGCCTAGAACTCATCACAATCCTTCTGCCCAAGCTACATACAGTTTTAACTGAAAAACAGAAGCTAAGAGAATAGAGGACCATCTGCAAAAGAGAATGGCCAGCAAGCCTCTCAAAGCAAACCCCCCCCCAAAAAAAATCACAGATAACCTTTCACCTTATGATTCTAATTTTCTTAAAAGTAACTATCTGTAGAATAGGATCTTGGAAAGAGGTGGGCATTCTCTCGTGCTGCTTCCCAGAAGCACACATTAAGTCAAATTTTCTGGAAAGCAATTTGCTACTCTGTATCCAGTCTTTGAAGGAGATTCCTGCTGGTGATCTAACAGCAGTGGAGATTTGTAACCAGTAATACATGTAATAATTCTGCTGGAAGACCTTTCTTGCGGCTGCCACATTTAAGCAAGATTGCTGGTAATGTAAATGCCAATCAAAGAATTATTCCATAAAGCATGAAACACCCTGGAGAGCAGCCTAGGCTTCCAGCAAGAGTGATGTTAAGGAAGAAATTCTAACGAGGCAGGAACAATTGATGTTGTTGGAAACCCCAGATCACAAATGAATCATATATGTACATATATATATGTGTGTGTATATATATATGTATGTATGTGTACATATATGTGTGTGTATATATATACATATATATATATATATATATATGTGTGTGTATATATATACACATATATATATATAATGTGATAGAAATGGGTATGAGAAGACACATTAGCAAATTCACATGGCTTGTGCTAATCTCTCAGTGATTGAGTGATGATTTGTTGTTTGTTTATTTTACACTCTTTGCTTTAGGCTTAACTCATTGTGGGGGTTATGTTGAGCCTGGGAGGCTGGTCTGGGACTTTCAGCAATCTTCCGCCCCCAGCTTTCTGAGTGTGCAGTGTCATGTGTGTTCCAGCACACACAGCCAAGACCACGGTTACCTGAAGGGAGACTTCGCTGCTTATCACCTGGTCTGTCCACCCCTCCGCTGGGTACTCCAGCTGCAGGGCCACGGGAGCACTCTCCTTTTACAGAGGTTCCTTTGGCCAGCCCTCCACAGTGTTATTTCAATTGCAAAGTAATCCCAAACTGTTGGGTTCTGGTACCTGTTAACAGTATGTCCCCATGTATGTGTGTAGGGACACATGTATTCATACATAAATGTGTGAGTAGAGATCAGAGGATAATCTTGAGTGCCCTCCTTCAGATACCCTCTAGGGTTTGTTGTTGTTGTTGTTTTGGTGTTTGTTTGTTTGTTTTGAGACTTGATCTGAGACTCATTAATTCGGCTAGTCTGGCTGTCCAGTGAACCCCTGGGATCCTCCTGTCTCCACCTTCCTAGAACTGGGATTACAAACGTGCACCATGTGGGCTGTGGAGACTGAACTTTCTTGCAAGACAGACATGTTACCAACTGAGCCATCTTTCTAGCCCAATCAGATGGGTTTCTAAGTAACAGAGACAAAAAGAGCATGCACACTAGGTTCAGAGGCAACTCTATAGGACGGCAAATCTGTAGTGTTTGTAGTAAATCTAACCCCCAAACATTTTATAGGCTCCTTCTTCCCACCTCTGTCACCCTCTCTCCCAAAGGGCAAGTGCCCACCACAGTTACCAATACGGGTCTCCCTCCCATAGAACATTCTGTGTTGTGTCTAGCTTTTTTATCAACTGGAGGACTTTATTCCTTCGGCACCTCTTTACTAAGTTGGAGCTCGGGTCAGAAAGTCATGGGGGCCAGCCTTCATCGTCATCCCCCAGTCCCCTAGGCATTTCTTTCTGTGTCTATGCCCAGGCCCCTCCCTGCCCAGGCTTCCAGGCTGTCAACCCCAGTGGCTCAGCAGCCGCCAGACACTCTTGCGTCATTGAAGTTCTCTTCCTGCCTCAGTCGCTTTGAGCACTTCCTCTGTGGAGGCCCCACATGACAGCTCCGTGTCTCCCAGAGGCCTCCAGGAAGTCCCGGAAGTGACACTGTCACATCTCTCCTCTCCTGTCATGGAAAGTTCTACACAGATGAGTCCTCTGCTTCTGAGATATCCCTGGTTGTTGCTTTCAGCTCTAAAAACTAATGGCCAGGTGTATTTTTACATATGAAAAGCATCTAGCGGTGTACCTTGGCCTGTCTCAGGCTAAGCTATGGAATGTCCACATTACTCCCCTCTTCCTATCTTATCTTCAAAATGATATAGCTATTTCAACGTGCAAAGTCTGTATAGCGGGTTCTCCAAATAATGGGCATACAAATGACCCATTAGTGTTATTAACATTAGGGATGCAAACTAAAACCACAGTTCGATGCTGTGCTGCTTTGAAGTCCCTAAGCTGGGTAGAATAAAAAGACATTGTGGTGAATACATTTAGGAAGTGGAGGCAGGAGGATCAGGAGTTCAAAGCCAATTTGACTACAAGAGGGAGTTCAAGGCTGGCCTAGGCTATGCGAGACCATAGCTCACAAACACACCAACAAGTGATAAGTGCTGATAAAGTGCTTCCCCTTGTAAACATAAGAACCAGGGTTTGATGCCCAGACTGTACATTAAAAAGCAACTGATCAAGCCAGGCGGTGGTGTCACACGCCTTTAATCCCAGCACTTGGGGGCAGAGGCAGGCGGATTTCTGAGCTTGAGGCCAGCCTGGTCTACAGAGTGAGTTCCAGGACAGCCAGGGCTATACAGAGAAACCCTGTCTCAAACAAACAAACAAACAAACAAACAACCCCTCCCCCAAAAAGCAACTGACCACCACTAAATGGGTTTGGTGCCTCTATCACCCTAATCTAGGTAAGCTCCAGGGCATTGAGAACCTCTGTCTTAAATAAGGAAATCAAAAAGGTGGGGCTCAGAGGATAAAGGCACTTGCCATTAGGCCTGATTGTCTGAGTTCAGTCCCTGGGACCCACATGGTAGAAGGAGAAAACTAACTCCCGAAGTTGTCCTTTGGCTGACACACACACACACACACACACACACACACACACACACACACACAATGTTCAAATGTACACATGTACCTACCTACACACACACACACACACACTCAGACACACACACCTAGATAATAACTAATAGAGAAACTGGACCCTCACAATATCTGGTTAGAGCTACCGCTGAGCACGAGTTCAGCAATTCCTCAAAACGCTAACATAAAATGACCACGTGACCCAGCCTCTCTCTCACTACCCAAGACTACCGAAAACAGACATCCACACAAAGGCTGGCTGATGACTGTTGACAGCAACAGCCAAAAAGTAAAAACAGGGCAAAAGTCATTCAACTGGCGAATGTGGTGTGTCCGTACAATGGGTTATCAAAAGATGGATGTCTGCTACAGTTTAGATGAACATGAAGGTATGCCCAGTGGACAAATCCAGAAAAAAAAAGCTGCACGTCATATAATTTCACATACACAAAATGTACAAGCCAGGCAAAGCCTTAGAGACAGAAAGTAAACTGGCTCTTTCCAGAGGTCAGAAGAAAGGGGAGTGGCAAGCAGCTGCTCATGTGCATGGGGCAGGGTCTTCTGGGAATAATGAGAACACTCAGAAATTAGACAGGGGTATTGGAGGCATGACTATGTGACTGTTACTAAGGACCACTGAACTACTAACTAGAATGGGGACGGGTGACTTTACAGTGTATGCATTAACCTCAGCTGTAAGCCAATGAACTGGTCTGACCAGCCTCACTTTGGAGCTGGGGTTCTGGGTGTCTTGCCGACATGACATAAGAGATTCCAGGCAGCTCCAGAGTCTTGCTCCTTGGGACTAACATGGCCTGGCATGAATTGGGGTACAATAGCAGTTCTTGTTCCATTCTTGTGGCAGGCAGAGAGATGGGATCGTTAAGAAGTGCTAATGGGGGCTGGTGAGACGGCTCAGCAGGTAAGAGCACTGCCTGCTCTTCCAAAGGTCCCAAGTTCAGATCCCAGCAACCACATGGTGGCTCACAACCACCCGTAATGAGATCGGACGCCCTCTTCTGATACTTCTGAAGACAGCTACAATGAATTACACTGGAGCGAGCTGGGTCGTCCTGAGTTCAATTCCCAGCAACCACATGATGGCATGGCTCATGGCCATCTGTACAGCTACAGTGTACTCATACACATAAAATAAAAATAAATCTTAAAAAAAAAAAAGAAGTGCTAGTGGCCTTGTGCAGGTGAATTTAACCTATGCGCCTAAGCCAGTGCCTATCCTGTACCTGGGAAGATAGCTCCAGGATCCTGGGCATGGGCAGAAACATAGTCACTCTGCCACTCATATAAATGATACAATAGGCCTTAAATAGACCTTCCTGTGTTCAGCTCTCCCTCTTGGTCTTGGACACAACTCGTCTTCAAGAGTATCCTTCTCAGACAAAGGCCTTTTCTCATATCAGACAGATGTCAGGAGCCCATAGGCCTTCAGCTCTGGCTTCTGCCTATGCAGGTACTTTCCTCATTTGCCTTTGATGCCAGATATGGAAAACAATACCACACTGTGTTTGCACAGAAGTCATTATCATGCTTACGGACATTTTCAAAGGAGGTTGGGGGAAGGGAGACGACATCACACCCTCTCACAGCAAGATCCATGCCCTGACCCCTCTGCTCAATGTTTCCACCCTCACCAGCTCCTTCTCTGCACTTCCCTTCCCACCAAAGAACAGGTGTGATACAACCCTCACCCTGCTCTCTGTTAGTCCTAAAAACATGGCCCGTCTTATCACACCTGGCAGGCTTGTCACACCCAGCGGCCCGTCACATCATTTCTTCCAAAAGACTAGAATGCCTTCTCCGAGGGCAGGTTTGGTTGTAAATGTCCCATGCTTTCTCCTTTCTTTCTGCACTGCCAGAGCTACCAAGGCTATTGGCAGTCTATCCCTGGGACGGAGCTTACTCCACCACCAGGCCTGGGTACACTAAGGAAGGCCACCTGCTGAGGGACTCCTCACCCATCGGGCTGGACCAGAGGCAACCACATTTTTCTCTACAAGGGAGGAAGCCAGATCACTCCAGAGTGGTTCAGGGGAAATGCCATTCACATAGGCAGGAGCCAACTTGACCTAGTTGAATCTAGGCTCTGTCTAGGCCTAGTCATCTCTTTTACAAAGAGCAGGTTGTTTCTAGGTGCTGGGTCATCATTCAAATTTTTCCTATGCAGCTTCAGCAAAAAGAAGCTACCAGGATGACCAACAGACCCCGAATCGGCTGAGCTACCCTCACAAGCACTGTCTTCTTTGTGACACAGTGTAGCTGTGCTGTCCCTGCTCCTGAGCCTCTTACAAGGTCTCCATCCACCTGGCCAATACCCCACACAGGGTGCACAGGCTTCTGGGAAGGTAGCTGACTCACCATGGAGGAACTGAGTAGAAATGAGTAAGGGCAGCACAGGCCCCACTCAGAAGGACACACGTTCCCTTTCAAGGAAGGTAGACCAGAACTCCAATCATACTAGCAGGCCAGTGCTCTGGGGCTCCAGTGTAACTCCAGGCTCCTCTAAACCAAGGCTCTCTGAGTGGTGACTGAGAAGAAATAAAGGCCTTCTTGCTTGGTGGTAAGGGACAGGATTGATCTCTCTGATGGAAACAAAGGTCAGGGCATGGGGTGGATGTGCAGTCCTCTGTCACGTGCATGGTACTGAATGGCAACCTTGTCTTTAAGTATTTACTTCCCTCTCCCATGTTATGTCAAATCTCGGACCAGGAAGGTCTTCCTCACAATGCCTCATTCTTCCCAGAGTGCCACACAAACCCAACATGGTACGGGGCCCCTGCTGCTGTCCCTTCGGTCACAAGAAGGAACGGGGATGGATCCCCAGCAGCAACTGACCCACAGCTGCATGACCCAGAGTCCACACAGACTGGCTGGTGTCCAGCAAGACAGCACACGTGTCAAATCTATCACTCCTGAAACTGAAGAAAATTCAAGTGTCCTGTATCCCACATCTACCCCGTTCCTCATCTCTCCTTTGCAGTCCTATCTCTGGCCTCGACCTTGTTGCTGCCCCG
This sequence comes from Montemys delectorum, assembly GCA_019843815.1. Lineage (NCBI taxonomy): Eukaryota > Metazoa > Chordata > Mammalia > Rodentia > Muridae > Montemys > Montemys delectorum. Next base: position 36,239 of record JADRCD010235915.1, read on the forward strand.
AAGCTGCTCATTTGATCTTCTTGGGTGGGAGCCTGGACTATGGCCAGGGTAGATGTTGAGGGCACAAGGATGAGGTGGGTAAAGTTCCATCATCCACAGGGAACAGGGGAAAGTAAGGATGTGAAGTTTGATTTTTTTTTTTTTCAGGAAGTTACATCTCTTTGCACTAAAGGGCTGGCTTCTAACAATTTTTCAAATTAAAAAGTACGCCTTCCCTGCATTTTTAGGGGGAGGGGTCATAAAAGGAGGCTTTATATCATACACTGAGGTTGTGGTAGCCATTCTTTCAGTTTGAAAATCTCTGTATCATCTTTTGCTTCGCAGGGACTTAAGACAGCTGAGGCATGGGAGTCAGGTGAAGAAGAAAGGCAAGGTCAAGGTCTGTTTCCTGAAGGTCCTCCAAAACCCCGTGGTCTCGGCTTAGGCTCCTTCTGCTCTGACTCCAGCCTTCCACGTGCTGACGGCTTAGCACAAGAGAACTCATACAGTGGAGCATGCTTGTAACCAACGCACACAACAATCTCTCAGCCCATAGTCAACTCCCAACAAAATTGCCCTTGGCCCAAATCCCACTGGGGCAGAAAAAATGTAACTGGGTTAGTGGAGTCAGGCTGAGCTTGTGACACACTGAAAAGTACTTTCCTGCTCTTCTTCCTTTCAGGGCCTCTCACTGGTAGATCCCCAAGGGACAGTGCTTTGGGGAGGTCCAGGCCACCTGCACTGCTTCTCCTGAAACACGCTGGTGGGTGTGTAGGAAGTTGGCTGCTAACTCCACCAGCATAAGATGCTCAGCTAGCCGTGAGCCTGTACTGGCTTCTAGTGCCCCAGCCCCCCAACTCTGTGAACAACCTAGCTCCTCTTGCTTCCATTCAAGTCCACTGGCATGGGCAGCTTGGTAGTGGTAAGAGGTAGGCAGCACAAGCTGGTGGTCTCTGAGAGCAAACAACCTCATTTTTAGCTGTCTGTAACCTGTCCAGGCCTCATGGTCGTCATCTGCCGGTCTAGGTGTTCATAGAACCCACCCTCCTTGGTTCTCTTGAAGATGAAACCAGCCAACAAATGCCTAGCACAGCAGGTCCCAACATGAGTCAGAGCTCAGAACAGTCTGTGGTCAGTCACCCACTTCCCTCCTGCGTGGAGATAGCGGGGACCTAGCTGCTCTGAAAGATCTTTCTCTCAGACCAGGGACAATCTATCAGATGCTACCTGTGCTGTTAAAGTAGACACACCCTTCCTGACTGTGTTCCTGCCCTGCTCCAGCCTGAAGCCGGGACAGGGTTAGACCGCAGGGCTATAGGGGTGACGGCCTTCCTCAGGACGCTAGACGCTAGACGTGGAGGGAGTGTTAAAAAGGAACCTTCAGCAAGTGGCTGTTTCCTCTGTTGTTAGGATAACCAGCACATTCAGCAACAACTCCACACTGGGCTGTGGGGGGACCCAAAAGGGGCAGAGACCCAGCTAGGACACAGCTGAGTGCAAGGAGGGCCAGAGACCTACTCAAAGAGAAGCTCTATGGCTTCCTGTGTCTTTGCAGCCTAGAATAAAATGTCTGCATAAGGAGTCCTTTCCTGATTAAATGCACCCTAGACTCAGCTCCCCAAATAGGATTATCTCTAAGACTAGCAGGGTGGAGGAGGGGATCCTTCTTGCCACAGTTGTTGCCCTTCACAGAGTCCCTGCCTGACACTTGAGCTGACCGAGATGATTTCCAATGCACCCTCCACCAGAGAGACCCGAGTTTCTTCCTGGCTCAGAGTAAGGATCCTTGCTCCTGCCACAGGAGCTCAGGGGGACCCCTGGCATCACAGGTCATGGAGGGCTGCAGTGTCGGGCCTGAAGTCACTCAGAGAGTCCTAGCACCACACAAGTCTGTCATGACACAGGCTCCCTGAACTCTGACGCCATGGTCCAAAGTGGGCCTCAGATGCTGCCCCTACCTCCACCTTCTCCACAGGGTAACAAAGTGCCAGTCAGGTCCCACCATCCTGTGACATAAAACTAACTCAAACACCCATTACAGGGGTTCCCCTTTGGGTCCCACCCCTCAGGGATCTCTGGGTATGACAGTTGGGAGGAGATGGGGTACTCACAGCACGCAGAGAGCGTAGGCCCGGGGGATGGACTCACTGGCACGCACAAGGAAGCTCCCGTCCTTGCCAGCTCTGGAAAGTAGCTCCTCTGCCTTGGAGCGGGTGATGTTGCCATGGTTCCACCCAGGGACCATGGCAGGCATGGGTCTCCTGGGCTGGGTCAGCAGCCACTCCCAGGACGGACACTCCAACAGAGCAGTTAGGACCCTAGGCTGAGACCTGCTGCCTGTTGCCTCTCAGAAGTTGTCTCTGCTGCTACTACCAGCTTAACTGACTGACTTCCTGTTTCAGGCGCTCAGTGAGGGAGAGGAAACTGAGCTGCAGAGAACTTCCTCATTATAGAAACTAAGTTGGTGGGGGGGGGGGGAGGCCATCATCTACCTTCCCACCCAGCCAGCACTGGCTGTCTGCTCCACCCTCTCACTCACTGGCTCTCGATTTCCCCTGACTGGGACTCAACCTCCAGAAGCGTCCATTATCAGCCGAAGTTCCACATGAGGGTAGTAAAGGCTCTTTCAACATCAGGTTTCACGGCTGACTGACTTCTCAAGCCTGGCCCAGCATTTGTGAATAGGCCAAAGGAATGGTGTTCAGAAACCTTTGCTCATGCTCACAACATCGGTCCCAGTTTTCCTCAGCACCACCCAGCATACTTGTGATGGCGAGCTTTAACCGTCAACTTGACACAACCTGGAATTGCCCAGGAAGAGAGTCTCTGTGAGGGAATGTCTGCGTTGGGTTGGGCTGTGGATACATCTGTAGGGGGTGGTCTTAATGAGGTTAATTTAAGTCAGAAGACCCAGCCTACTGTCAGCAACACTATTCCCCAGCTAAAACAGGCTGGTTTGACCCCTCTGGACTTCTGCTGGGCACTTAGGGGAAAAGCTCATGGAGGGGCTTACATGCCCCTATGGCATGCAAGCTGGCCACTTTGATGATATATGTTACTGAGTTCCGCCCTGCAAAAGCCCAAATG
>JADRCD010235916.1:0-10428 GCA_019843815.1 Montemys delectorum
CATAAAAGTCCCTTCCTTCTTCCTCTTGCTGCCAGCTGGATCCCTGGTAAGTCCCCCTCCACACACTGGGAGTGGAGCTAACCAGTGAGTGAGTCTTTTGTCTATGTGTATGTGATAGAAAGTTCATTGTCAGAAGCTGCGAGAAGTACAATTCTGCCCTCAAGGAGCCCATGTGCTTTCTGAGAAGTCAAGAGCAACCCACAGAAAAGGGACAGGGGCTGGGAAACCATAGTCTCAGGAGACCACACCTTGGCTGGAGTGTGAAATAAAGTTGGTGGCAGAGCCAGTGTCTGATACACAGGTAAGGCCAGGGGCAGAGCAAGGCAGTGCGTGTGTATGGCGGGGGTAGGGGGGCAATTATTATGACAGAAGTCAGGAGACTGCTCTGGGCTATCACTGGAGTCTGGGAGTGGATTCCTTGTGGGCTTGGGAAAGCTCCACCTGGGAGAGGTCCCCTTGCTCAGCTGTGACAACTCCCTGGGAGATGCTGGCTGCAGGAAAGGCTCTGTGGGGGTGCAGATTGGGAGTGCTCCCAGGAAGGCAGGGCTCCAGAACATGATGGATTGCTTTCACTGTCCTGCAATCCCTCCTGCCTGCAGGGAAATGGCTTAGAACAGGTACAAGAATTCTAACTGCCAAGCTGTGTTTGCTGCCTGGAGCTACTAGTAGGAAGTGAGCTGGAGAGGCGCCCATGCTCTCCCACAAGACTACAGGGAATTCTCACTGGGCACATGCATGGGGACTCCTTGTAGGGTTTGAGAGGTTGCGGCTCACTGAGGCTCCTCAGCCTGACTTCAAGGTCTCAGCTATCTACCTCACCCCAACCTCTCTAATCATGCCTCCTCCATTTCCTAGTCCTAACAGTTTCTGAAAGCTAGGCTACTCTGCTCCCTTCTCTGGGCTCTTCTTCCATGAACAAATTATTCCTTCAACCATGCTCCAGGTAAAGGCTAGCCTCTCTACCCATCACTTTGAGGTGGTATGCCTTGACTACAGGCAACAAAGAAACCCACAGGACATGGCTCACTCTAAGTTGACCTGGCAAGAAACACACCTGGAGCCATCTGTGTACAGGCTTTCCTTGGAGAAAGATGTCCATATAGATGATAGCCTGTAGTCTTGACCAATGGTAGAAGGGAAAATGGGGTGGGAGGGCTAGAGGTAAGAGGTGCTTACATATCTGGGACCAAGGTGTTAGGTTGGTGAGAGAAGTGTTCTCTGGAGCTTGTGTGTGTGTGTGTGTGTGTGTGTGTGTGCGCACTCACATGTGACAAGTGACAGAAAGGTACTGTAACCACCCCTGCACACAACAGATAGCTTAGAGAGCCCAGCTCTAATCTAAAAGGATACTGGAGTATTAAGAGGAAGAGGGATTTGATAGAATTTGCAGCAGGTGAACTGGAGGGAGAGGCTCTCAATGTATAAACCAATGCAGTAACTGCCACCATAAGGCACCAACTTCATCAAGGAGCCACCAGGAAGCAGCTGATTCTAATACTACACACATGTAAATCACTGCCTGACGTGATGAACTGATTCACGGAACCGATTCTTTCCTCTTTTCTTTGTTCCAGGAAAGATATTTTTAAAAAACAAAAAAACAAAAAAAAAAAACTGAGGTCTCACTGCCCATTCATTAATCCTCTTAACACTACATCATGCCTGAGTCTCTGATGGGGCTGGAGACAGCAGGCTCCACCCTGGCTACCCAAGATCACTTACATACATTGTCAGCAGCATTGCACACTACAGGGTAGGTGCCTGGTACACCTTTCACATACGAAATTAAGCATGATGACAAGTTTTTTTTTTTTTTTTTATCATACACTTAATGCTAAATTTGCATAGATTTAACAAGTACAAAACTCTATAAATAATGTTTAAATATAGGCATGAGCACTTTAGAATAAGTCTGTAGGTGCCTCATTTGTCAAAGTCAAAAAGTACTGGGATCATTTTTTTTAGATACAGCCTCATGTTTTGCTTTTCCTACTTAAAACCCCATTGTGATCATGTTACCTGCTTACAAAGTATCTTTCTTTCTTCCCCCCCACCCCCCACGGGCTTTCTTTTGAAAGGCTAGTCCTTCACAGATGATCTTTACAAGTTAAAATAAAACAGTGACTTCTTACTCAAGCATTCATTCATTCATTCATTCATCCATTCATCCATTCATCATTTCTTAGGCATCTTCTATGAGGGTCAGGCATTGTGTTACGCATGAGAAGTGCATTAGTAAACCAGGCAGAATCCTGCCTTCCATATCCTACAACTCTGACTCCTGAAGTTGCATAAGCAGTTTCCCATTCCAGTATGGCTTGCTATGCTCTTTTCTTCTTTCTTTCCTTCCTTCATCCCTGGAATATTGCAGGTGGGCAGGTGGATTTTTTTTTTTTTTTTTTGAGACAGAGTTTTGCTCCACAACTCAGGCTGGCCTCAAATTCCTAATCCCTCTACTTCACTTTCTTGGGGAATGATATTGCAGGAATGTGCCTCTATGTCTGGCTAGCATTCCCCGCCTTCTCTATTGCTTGATTCTAAGCAGACTGATCCAAGGTACTGTACTTTGTTTTACACACGCATGTACATGTGAACCTGCACATGAACACACACACACACACACACACACACACACACACACACAGACACAGATATCTCTCACTTGTGACTCATTATCATTTCATCCTCTCTCTACTTTGTTCAAGTCCACGCAATACCAGCTCTCTCAGAGATGAGCGCCTGGACTCCCAGCTTTCTCCTCTAAGTTTATGGGAGCCCAGGCGGTGCCGTGGGAGCTCATGGGGAGCTGCCTTCTGAGCAGAGCCAGTCCAGGCAGTCACAGGTGTCTTTGCATTATGACTGCCCAGTCTGGCTGTGCTGGGATACACTAAGAATGAGTGGCTGATACTACAGGTTTGACATCAGTGTACTTGATAGAGGCATGGGTGACTAATGGAGAGAGGGTGAATTGTGAGGCCAGAGGCTTAAAGACACATCATCAAGAAGCAGCATGCAGAAGCCACAAGAGGAGCGGCCTTGCAAAGCACCATGGATTATGGGGAATTAAGACTGAGTAATAGCACCGTCAACACATGTAGAAGAAACAGAGCAAGTCTGGCCCAGACCTGAGGCACAGAACTAAGACTAACATCCCTCCTTTGTCACCAGACCCAGGGATGACACTTAGAGCTATTGTTACTATTCTAAAGACCACTTGGTTCTCTGTAAGAGCCATCTATGCAGCTGCCCTTGCCTTCCCTACTCCCCCTCCTACCCCCAGTCAGTCGCCTAGGGAATGGCTGCAACATGCTCTGCCTTTGCTTCCTGAAAGATCTAAACTGACACAAAATGAAGCTCCACTGAAGGCCTCTGTTTCCCTTCCCTGCCCAGGGCTTCCAGAAGCCCCCTCATCCAGAGGCTCCATCTTTCTCTCACCCCTGTGTGGTATGCATGAGGATCAGCAGACAATCCCTATGTGCGGAGCAGCGATGCAGAACTTGACGCACATCAGGCAGGCTCAGCACTCTTGGGTAAGGTCAACAGACCCTGGCAGTATCTCCCAAGCTCTGAGATGTGACGAAATTTGAGCAAGGGAGAACCGTGGATTAGAGTTGAGTTGGCTCTGACATTCTTAACTGAAAAAATGAAGACTGTGTCATGGAAGAGTTGTGAGAATACACAACTGTACTTTAAAACTCCTCTTAGACAAGTGCTGTGGGATTTGTGGGCACAGCCAGTGTCCTCTGTGCCCCAGGTCAAGTTGCCTTCACATAGAATAAAAATCAGGCTCACCTTGCCAGCCAGGCTTGCACACCGGCTTCACGTCCACCTGCACCAGGGTGTCCTGAGCAGCGGGTTTCTGTCCACAGTCATAAGCAGTTACCAGGATCTCATACTGGTGTTGCTTGTCATAGCTCAGCTTCTCAGTGTTTCTGATGTTGCCTGAAGAACAGGAATGCACACCCTCATTTCTGATCATGTAGAGTAGGTTACACTTATTTCAGTTCTCTTTCCCATCCCATCAGCCTTCAGATGAAATGGAAGGACGCCCCCCCGCCTCTTTGTGAAAACGAACGCAAATGGGCACATAGCTGCCACCCATAATCCCCTTGTGCTTTGGTGGTAGGTTCCAGGGGACCACTGGGTGGGGCCATCTTATTGTACAATGGGGCTGCTAGAGAATTCCAAGCAACATCTGGAGTCCAACTGGCCTGTGCTTCCAAGTAGTTGCCAGAAAACTACCCTGAAAGCGCACACATGTGCCTCTGATGCGGGGCAGAGCACTTGTCTACCATGCAGCTTCTGGGAAAGGGATGGAATCCAGACAACGTCCTGGCACGTCATTTTTAGCATCTGGGCTTGTCGCCAGGAACACTGACTGCTTCTTCTCACATTATTTTGCTACCAAATAGGAAGTAAAATCAATAAGAAAATGTGTGACCTCCCTTCTGAAAGCTGCACAGAATAACAGATTCCTCGCCCCGAGGAAAGAGACATTTTTCTTCTCCAAGAGAGACCAAACAATATATTCAGAGCTGTTCATACCATTCACAGGTGTTTGCTCTCAAGAATTTAATATTATGATCAGAAATAAATATTTGGTCACTAATGAGTAAACTTATATTGGTTGTGTTTTTGTTTGTTTGTTTTGTTTTGTTTTGTTTTGTTTTTGATGCAATGTTATTTTGTTCCAAGGGGGGAGGTGTGACTAAATACTTTTAAGTGTTTAGTACTAGACATTAAGATCTTCAATTTCTGGGAACCATTTCTACTTCCTCCCTATATACATATCCTCTCTCTCTCTCTCTCTCTCTCTCTCTCTCTCTCTCTCTCTCTCTCTCTACCTCCCTCCCTTCTTCCCTCCTTCCTTCCCCCTATCCTTTTGATTTTGGCATTGACAGCAAATACAAGCTCAGATGTTATCTTTTCTTACCCCAAAGTGAAATTAGAAACAAGAAAACAAATCAACGAACACAGAATGGTTGCATCTGACATCTATTTTATATTTCTCTAGCACTTTATTTCAACACTTAAATATTATCCATTCAGATTGGGGCAATGTGTTACAACAACAACAACAACAACAACAACAACAACAACATATAACACATCTTTGCTCCGAAAACTAGGGAAGCTGATTCAGCAATCACATCTCCCAGCACATTCTGGGGTGGGGTGGGGGGTGGTGGTGGTGGGGAGTGGAATCTGGTCAGCGTCAGAGAGAATACAAAGACGCCCAAGACACTGGAGCAGAAACACCTTTGCTGTGTGTTCTCAGCTGTTCTTGAAAACACAACTGTATCTATTGATTCAGGACCATATTTTCTGAGTAAAAGTGGGGCTGCTACCCTTCTGTAGTTCTGTCTGAAGTGTGGACCTCCTTGGACTTTCTTTCACACGTTGGTTTTACTCTGAAGGCTTGCATGGGTCTGGAATAGCTCTTGGGATTGGTAGCAGTCCCTATCTATGGTAGTCATTCTCAACCTGTTGGTCCTGACCCCTTTGGGAGTGGAAAGACCCTTTCACAGGGATCACCCAAGACCAATGGAAAACATAGATGTTTACACAATGATCCATTGTAATGGCAAAATTATAGTAGTGAAGCAGCAACAAAAATAATCTTATGGTTGGGAGTCACCATGAAATGAGGAACTGTATTAAAAGGTGGAAGCATTAGGAAGGCTGAGAACCAGCATCCTATGATGGACTCTACAGGCTGGTCCGTGGTGGCTTTCCTCAATGCAGGAGGGCCTCTGCCAAGTAAAAGTACCTTAAATTCATCAAAAGAAATGTTTCTGCAGCACCAGATTGAATTCTGAACAGAAGTGTATCTCTTTCTTCAGAATGAAATAACTCTAGAGGGGGAAGCCACTTAAAAGAGGAAGGCTCAGGGTTGACAATGGGTGTAGCATTAAGCTGACAAAGCACTATTGATTGTAGCAGAAAAATAAACACACAAACGGAATCTTTAGCTCAATTTGTTGCAGCTCTACTTCCGGAACAAGTCTTAATGAAACTGTCTGGGAGACTAATTCACTTTCTCCACCACCACCACCAACTCCGATGCATGTGCAAATGACTTTCAAAGCAAAGAACTTGAAACATTAGGTCACAAATGAGGGTATAATAATGTGGCCCATTGTTGCATGGGAGAGGGTTGTTTGGGGAGGTGACGCACATTTAAAAATGCTTTGAAAGCTCAGAGAGGGGAGAAAAAAAAACCACTATCTGTGTGTCTGCTGCAAATGTATCTTTTACTCCTCCTAGAAGTGAGTTTCTACCTCCTGGCTGCTTACCAGAACTGGGCCACACTAAACTTAGGTGAGCTGCAGGTCCTGGGTCTGTTTATCAAAGTCTAAGTGAACTTGGAGGTTAACCCTTAGTGGCCAATCAGAATTTACCTCACATATTAACTAAGTTATTATTGCTTTATGTTTTTAAAAAATTAAATGGAGGAGAGAAGGGTGAGGTTAGCACACTGCTCTTTATCTTCTTGCTCGTGGTATTTCAGTTGTGGCCACCCTTCTGGAAATGTGCTTGGTGATCTATGGAAGGTTTTGTGCCCAGGCCTTTTCAGACTCAATCCCTCATCTAAAACTTGGTTCTGGGAAAATGGCAAAGGCCAACAAACTGTAGACATGTGCGATGCTGTTCCTCTAGGTGTTACATCCTGGCAAGTTCCTTGTTGCACTTATTTACTCAGATGCTCAATTCCAAGTTTATTGACAAACCTTCGAGACAAGGCTCAACTAAGTTGTCTCATCCTTGTTCCTCCTGGATGAGGAAGCATTTGTGGGCCTCCCTCACATTTATAAAGTACAACTGATAAATCCTGTATGCTTAGGGTATTGTGCTGTAAGCCTTTCAGTCATTGTGACCTATGTCTGATAGGAACAATTCAAAAGAGGAAAAGATATATTTGGTGTCATGGTTTCAGGGGTTTTAGTCCCTTGTCAGTTGACTCCATTACTTTTGGGCCTGAGATGACGCAGAATATTAAGAGAATTGGGTTGGCAAAGACACTTGCTTCATAGTGGGCCAGGAAGCAGGGAAAGCCAGGAGAAGGGCTGTGGACAAGATATACCCCACAAAGAAAGGCATATGCCCGGTGACCTACTTCTTTCAACCAGGCCCCCTCTCAGTTCCTTCAAACAATGCCATCAGAAGGTTCATCTACTGATGAGGTCAGAGTCTTCCTGAACCAATCATCTCTCAGTGTTTGGGTTCACTACCTGCAGATCAAGTCTTAATATAGAAATCTTTTGGATACCTGTTTATATCTATATCATAACAAGTGTATAGTGTGACAGCTTGGTATAACTGAACTCCTTGAAATGACTCCCATGGTCAATACTTTTTGCTATATTAACGCCTCACATAGTTATCTGTACATGTTTGAGAATACTTGAGATCAACACTCATCAAAATTCAAATTGTAATACATATAATCCACAACAACAATGGTTGTCATCCTGTCATTAAGTCGCTAATTCTGATTCCCTGTATAACTGAATGCTTAGATACTCTGATGTCTTTCACTTTCATTTATTCCACCCCCTAGTAAACACCATTGTACTCTCTATTACTATGAATTCAACCTTTTTCTAGCTTCTCATATACATGAAATCATATAATATTCGTTGTTCTCTCGCACTTATTTCACCGAGTGTGATGCCCCATAGGTTATCAAACTTGTTGCACACAAGCCACTAAGATTGAATACTTTTATAATGTACATGTCTGTATGTATCACTCTGTGTGTGTGCAAATCTCTTTCATTTTCTTTTCTATTCATCTGTCTACAGACACCTTAGAGTACCATGTCTTGGCTATTGCAAATTTTGTTGTAATAAATTATGGGCATGTGTTATCACTCACAGAATGGTTCAAAAAAGCCACTTTATTTCCCAGGACTGAAAATGTTAAAATTATATCATAATTATATTTTTAATTTTTGTTTTCTGTAATGGATGGCTGTATAAATGTATGTCCCAACCAACAATAAATAAGGGCTCCCTTTCCTCACCCACGTTTGTGCTATGAATTTCTTGGCTTTTTGATAAAGGCAGTATGACAGTTGAGGGGTGACATCTCATTAAGGTTTTTAATTAGTGTTTCATTTATGGTTGGTGACATTGAAGATCTTTTCTCATGCCTGCTGGCCGTTTTATGTTTTCTTTGGAAGAAAGTTTATTCAGGTGCTTGGCACTTATTTTCCTAATGAGTTTGATGAATCCCATGTATGCGTTGCATAACTCATTACTGTGCATATGGCTTTTGAATATTCTCTTTATTTTGTAGGCTGCTGTCCTGCTTTGTTGATTGATTTATTACTACAAAAAGATTTTCAGTTAAATGGTTTTTTTTTCTGGCCCTGTTGCCTATCCTCTTGGTTTGCTAAGAAGTTTGTGTTTTATCATGAAGAAATATTGATATTTTTGTCAATTACATTTTCTGCATCTATTCAAATGGTCATAGTTTTTTGTCTTTGATTTGGTAAATACGGTATGTTATATCATTTCATTTGTGTATAGTAAACTTCCCTTATATCCCAAAGATAAATTTCACTTGATCATGGTATATAATTTTTTAAAATATTTTATTGAATTTAGTGTGTGTTTTGCTTTGGATGTGAAATGTTCCCAATAGGTTTATGTATTTCATCATTTACTCCCTAACTGATGATTCTATTTTGAAAGGTTATAGGATCTTTAGGAAGTGGGGCTGCACTGGAGGAGGTGGGTCACTGGAGGTGAGACTAAAGGCTTTGTAGCCCATCTCCATTCCCTGTTAATCCTCTGCTTCCTGAGTGGGGATACAATACGAGCAGCCAGCTTCCTGTTCCTGCCACCATGGCTTACATGCCTGCAGCTCCTCCTTGCCAGGATGGACTGCAGCCCTGTGGTGGTTTTAATAAGAGTTCCCTTACCTAAAGGCTCATAGGTTTGAATACCTGGTCACTAGGGAGTGGCACTACTTGACAGGGATTCAGAGGTGTGGCCTTTTGGAATATGTGTGGCATTTTGGAGGAAGTGCATCACTGTGGGTGGGCTTTGATGTTTCAAATGCTCAAGGCAGGCCCTGTGTCTCTTTCTTCTTGGTCTGGATGTAGAATTCTCAGTTACCTCTCCAACACCATGTCTGCCTGTGTGACACCATGCTTCCCACCATGACAATAATGGACTAAACCTCTGAAACGGTAAGGCAGTCCCAATTAAATGTTTTTCCTTTATAGGAGTTGCTGTGGTCATGGGTCTCTTCATACCACTAGAGCATTGAATAAGAAAAGAATCAGCCAAAATAAATTCTTTCTCCCTTCAATTGCTTATGTCAAGGTATCTTAATCACAGAAGTGACAAAGTAACTAAGATGCAGCTTTATATTGGTAGATGGGGACTTGCTACGTACTATGCAAGGTGAACTTGACCATGTAGTTCTTAAGCCTCTGGGACTAGTTTGTGGGAGGAATTTGGAACACTGGAATTCTGGGTTATGAAATACCTTGAGTATGGTAGAAAGAGCTTAATGGGACACTCTGTTGTTGTTGTTGGTGGTGGTGGGGTAAAAGACAATACTGAAAGAAACACAGATACTAGAGGTTCATAACGTTTCAAAGGAGAACACAGACTCTGATTAGGAGTTGAGCTAGCACAATTTGTATTATATTTTGTCCAAGAATCTGGCTTCTCTCTGCTGCTTCATGAGAACTTGTATGAAGTTGAACTTAAAGTAATTTGTTTGGCAGAGGAAAGGCATGTGAGCAAGCTTAGAGTTCCAGATAAGGAGAGAGGCAACAAGGCAGCTGTCAGTAGCTGCCAAGGCAATCAGCATCGTTAAAGAGATGTAACCAGCTGCCTCGCCTTCTCCACTATGACGGACTGTGCTTGAACTGGGAGCCAGAATAAACCCTTTCTCACGCAAGCCACTTATGTCAGAACATTTGATCACAACAGGAAAAGTAACTCAGGTAGTATGCTAGTATGTTGTTGAGGATTACTTTGGCCTCTAGGTTCCTTGTGGATATTGGCATACTCTTCGTTTTTAATCCTTATCTGATTTTGGTATAGAGGTCATGCCAGCCTTTAAAATAAGTTGAGAAGTACTTTCTCACCTTTCATTTTTAGGAGAGTTTGAGAAGAAGTGTTTCTAGTTAGGCTTTAATAGTTGGCAGATGGCAAGGAAGCTATTGCGTCCTGGATGGTTCATGCACTGAAGACATTTTACAATTACCGACTCAATCTCCTTGCTCACTTTCCTCACCCAGTCTTGGCAGACTATATGATCCTAAGAAGGAACTCATTTCCTTTAGGTTAGTTAGTTGGTTGGGGCATAGTCATGTTTAGCGCTTTCTTACTTTCCTTTGTGTTTCTGCAGTATCCAGTTTCTCTTTTCTTTTTCATTCCTCTGCTGTCGCGCTAAAGGTTTGCC
>JADRCD010235916.1:10528-28600 GCA_019843815.1 Montemys delectorum
CTTTCCTTTGTGTTTCTGCAGTATCCGGTTTCTCTTTTCCTTTTCATTCCTCTGCTGTCGCTAAAGGTTTGCCAGTTCCATCTTTGCAGAATATCCTCCACTGATTTATTTCCCATTGTTGGCCTGTTTTGTTTTTCACTTATTCTATATTGATCATGGTTAGCCAACCTCTGCTAAGTTTTTACTTTCTTTGTTCTTTTTATATCTCCATAAGGTTCAACAGCAAGTTGTTTTAAGTGTTTCTGTCCTTTTTTAAAAACCTGGTTCTTACCAGCACAAATTGCCTTCTTAGAACTGTTCTTTCAACAGTTTAAGTTTGGATGTGTTACATGTCAGCTTTCATCTATCCCCATGTAGTCTTCCATCCCCCGTTGGTAATCCTCTACCCATTGGTTGGTCAGGTGAACGTTATGTAATTTCCACCTTGTTGTGAACATTCCATCTTTTGCTCTCCTCCTGCTATTATTCTCTAGTTTCATACAGCTGTGGTTGATGTGATTTTATTCTTAAACTTAAAGTGGGCTTTGTGCTCCAATATTATCTATCCTGAATCTGTCTCCTGTGTGCTTTGTATTCTACTACTATTGAGAAAATGTTCTGTGTATGTTGAGCTTTAAAGTATAATTTAAGTGTGATGTTTTCTTATTGATTTTTCTATCCAGATGATCTGCCCATTTCTAAAGGTGGGTATTAAAGACTCCTGCTATTATATATTATATTATTGCTTATTTCTTCTTTTAGATCCGCGAGTATTTGCTTTGTATATTTAGATGCCTTAATGCTACATGCATGTGGATTTTTTTTAAACAATTGTGTTAGCCTATTGGTAAATCAATCCTTATCATTAAATATTGACCCTCTTCTTCTCATTTAATCACTCTGTGAATTTTGGTTGTTGAATTTAGTTCATTTACACTTAAAGTAATTACCAATACATCAGGACTTGATATTGTTATTTTAAATTATTTTTCCCGATCCTGATTCTATTCACTGTTTCTCTTTACTTTCTTTGTGATTTGATAATTTTCTATAGTAGTAACTTTTATTGCTTTCCCCTTTATGCACGTACAAGAATTTACTTTGGAGTTGCTAAGAGGTTTCCAAGAAATGTCCTATAGTTATGCTGGTCTTTTAAAAACTGACAACTTTAGTAAAAGCTCTGTAACTTCTATTTTCAAGTGTGTATTTTAGATGTCACAGTTTCACATAGTTTAGATGTCATTGTATTCACTCATATACTATCTTAGCTAAACTTAGTCTTAATACTTTTGCCTTTAATATATATTTGTAAGTAATTTATCTACCATTACATTCGTATCAGAATACTGTAAATTTGATGTGTAGTTATTAGTGCCAATGACTTTCATATGTTTTGATATTATTAAATATCATCATTTTGTTTCAGCTCAAGGGGTGACTTATCATTTCTTGTAAGACAGATCTAGGGATAGAAGAGTCTCTTTACTTTTTTGTTCATCATGGAATGTCATTATTCTCATTTCTCATTTTTCATTTTTGAAGGATGGATTTGCCAGGTAAAGTATTCTTTGTTGGCAGGTTTTTGTTATCACTGTTTTTATTTCTTTCAGTATTGTACATTATTTTCTCCTGGTTGGTAGTATTCTTTAATGCTTTAACTTATTTTGTTTTGTTTTTATCTCTGTGTGTTTTGCCTGCACGTATGTCTGTGTACCACATGCATACTTGTATAGAGGCCAGAAGAGGGCATTGGTTCCCCTGGAACTGAAATTCTATGTGGGAGGTGAGAATGACTCTTGCAACCTTCAGTAGCTGCTTGAGCGTTTGAAGAAAAAGCTCAGTCACCTTTTTCTAGACTTTTGGGAATGGCTTCAGAAATGAAATCCCTTCATTGTGTGGGTTGAGGAGAAACACTGCGGCGCTATACTCGGTTCCATAGCGTGTGGTTCCAGGTGTGAAAGGAAGAACATGTCTTAGATCAGCAATGGTAGCCCTTGGTATTGCAATGGATAGTGTGGCAGAGGGGCATCTTGGCACCCTCATGATAACTGTGCCAAGCAGCTGACACAACAGACGTTGAGCAAATAACTGGCAGCAGGAATGCACATGATGACACAAGCTGGGGTAAGGCCAATTGGGTCTGGGTCTGGATAGGGTACTTTACATTCACATGGCCTCAGACATAAGCCTGGTAATGTGCACATACCCTGTTATAAAGACTGGCTTTGTTTGCCCATTTCTTTCATAGGAGCCAGCAACAGAGATTAGGCCAATTGTCTGTATATGTGTACCAGAAGGGCTTAAGTTGTCAGTATGAATGCAGACTGATGCAGGAACTAGCTATGCATGCAAGCACGGCAGTGTGAAAACAATGAGATAATGCAGCTGGGGATGGTTGTGTACATTTGTGTAGCTGCAAGGGTTGACTGTGAGCACACTGAGCCAATGGGCATCAGTGGCAGGGTGGGTGGCTCCATACACACCTATAGTTAGAGGCATTAGAACTTACAGTGCACATCTGTATGTCTATGAGGACCAGCTGTAGGAGTGAATGTGATGGTGGGGTTTAGTGATGGGAGGTAAGGGCTAGAAGGCATGCACACAGCTACATGAGATAGCCGTAGGCACATGTTCAGTTGAGAGACCCGATAATAGGAGTTGAGGCTAGCTGCTCATTGGCACATGGATAAAGGTAAAGAATCCTGAATGATTCATGTGAATAATCACAAGTGAGTATGTTATGGCCAGTCAATGCTGGCACTGGGTACATAGGTCATTTTTTGTATGATACACTGGTTGTACTGGTGTCTAATTGGGCGCCCCTGGGTGAGCTAGGTTATCTCCTGATGAGAGGGAGAAGAGGAGTAGTGGCACAAACACCCAGAGACTAAGAATAAAAAGCTATGTGCTCTGCAGTAGCAAAAGAAGATAGGATCTATTTCTACTGTGCTATTGTTGGCTTCCTATGTAGTTGATAGTGTTGGTCCACCAGGCTAGACACTGCAGGGGAGTATAATAGTGAAAGCTACAGGGGCCATTCAATAGTGACCAAGAGGGAGGTGTAGATGCCCAGTGAAGGCCTCTGGTGTTCCCTGCAGAGTAGGCCATTGGAGACCATGGTGGTTTCTGTCACATTGGCTGACACTGAGATCCCCTGACCATCGAATTTTTCCTTAGCTATTGCCTGACATCTAGGCTTTGTTGGCCTCCCCAGTGATCGGGATGGGATGATGCTGATGTAAGTCACCTGGGAACTGTTCTGAGAGACTGGGGAAGCTGTTTAGTTCCGTACACTATACTTTTCTCTGTGAGAGGACTTTGTGAGCAAAGGAGTTTCTTCTCCGTGCTGCCCCCCACCCCCAGTCTGTGGGAAGGGATGATGTAGGTGAAATCAAACTGATGCTCTTACCCAATTTTTGTGTAGTTATGCTCAATATATTTTCACTGTCTTGTAATTTCTTACTTCGATCTCAAGCTGTCCTAGATATCTGTCTGTGTTTATGCACGGCTGTGTATTTGCTCTTTGTTGGGGGAACAAGCTGGGACCTCCCCTTCTTCTGTCTCCTTGGTGATCTTATCCTACACTATGATTATGAACCTAGACTCCGATCTGTTCCTTTCAATTATCACTGAGAAAGAGGTTTGTAGTGGTAAGCCCAAGTGCCAACAGTAATTAGGAAACTCTTCCTGCCTTAGGGCTCAGCTTTTCCATGTGTCTAATGAAAACAGGAATCCAGGTTCTGCTTCTCAAAGAGAGGCTGGCCTAGAGCCAGCAGCTGGAGCCTGTATACCACCTAGCCCAGATCTAGAACTTTCCAAGATGGTGGCCAAATCCTCATTTTATAGTTATATGCCCATCATCTCAGCCCAGATTGCATGGAGAGTGGCTAAACCCTACACTCCAGCCACAGGACAAAAGATCTAAGGACTATAGATAGCAGCCTTCCTCATCACTGCTTATCCGGTGTGTACGCTGAATACAACCCCAGCCACGGCTTCAGAACCGCACAATGACTTTGGGTTGATAGTGCCAAGGCTTGACAAGGAAGGAGAACAAGGGTCTACAAGTGAAAGAGGTTGGGTCTGGAGGTATAGGAGGTCATTCTGACTCCACCTCATGTCTTCCACCCTTCCTACTTCTGTGTCTCTTTCTTTCTCCCCCAAAGCAAAGAGCCTGGCAAGTTGAAGACCTGGGAGCATCTATTTAGCTGTGGGATGAAGAATATGGAGAACCTGTGGCCAAGAGAGGTACCTAACATTCAGCCACACTTTCTATGATTTGCTCACAGGCAAAGAACTTCAAGGAGCTGAGAAGGTGGCCACAAAAGTGATGGATAAGGGCCCGCTGGGAAGCTCATTAGAGTGGGAGCTGCCCAGGTCCTGTCTTCATTACTTGGAGAGCTGCTTTTGTACACATCTCTGCTGGAGACCCACACACTCTTGGAGAGCTGACTCTTCTCACCCTCTTTACATTGTAAACCAAAGTTGGAGGCAGAGGCCTGGCAAAGGCCCATTCCTCACTTTTAATGAGACAGCCAGGGAAATAAATTGGCATATGTTAGCAGAATGGCTCATCAAGGTGAGTAATTATCGTTGTGACTGGGGCAGTTTACCCTCAGATGGAAGAATTTGCATCTTATCTTTCCCTGGGAGCTCTTGAGAACAAGGACCAGGAGGCCATGTGGAGCTTGACCACCAATCACAGATGTCTCCACTCAGATGTCTTGCTATTTACCATGTACTTGTCGTGGCCCAAATTCCCAAGTAAGTGTGTGTGTGTGTGTGTGTGTACAGGCCAGCCTGTAGGCTTGGCTTAGTAGAGAAACTGTGAGGGTCTGGGTGGTTCTACAAATAGAACTCATCTTCACTTCAGTATTCCCATCTTCTCTTTCCTGTGCACAGATCTCCTGCTCTGAACAATTAGGAATAATGATGTCGGGCAGGTAACTCTTAGTTCCGTGCCCTTTATCCTTTGTCCTAACAGTCAGGCTGGTCATAGGGGAAGCTAGTTGAGGGTGGGAGTGAAGGTGTTCCCTTCCTCTATAGACCCTGCTATTGTTCTGAGGATGCAGAGATTACATCACAGAGCAAGCTTCCTTTTGATCTCAATATTGTAAAGCATTCCTGAAGACTTAGGAGCAAGTGGCAAATTTGTTTCCCCTGTAGATGTTGGCTAGAAAGATTCTTCAAATCTAATTTTCGGTCTAACTCCAGTTCCCAGCATGTTTTGTACATGGTTTTACTCTTCATTTTCCCATAATATTCTACCTCTCTCTCCCTCTCCCTCTCTCCCCCTCTATTTCCCCCCTCCCCTTTCCTCCCCCTTCTTCCTCCTCCTCGCCCTCCTCCCTCCACCCTCTCCCCTTCCCTCCCCTTTGTTGTTTGGTAATCTCTATGAGGGTGAGCTTGTGTCTCTTGAGTTCTATTCTAGCTCCACTCTGAGCCCATTGCTAAACCTAACACTTGGTTATAGAATACTTCAGGGCTTGCAACTTTTGCATCCCTCTGTGCTACTCAAATGTTATCTGAAACAAAGTGGGGATAATATACAGACACTCACACAACTTACACTAACAGTGAGCAATGTACTCAGAAAGTAGCACTACTGCTTCATTACAATCAAGTTATAGGCCAAGTGGACTGAGTTGATTGGACCTCTGGCCATGTGTACACTATAATAAGACTCATATTAATGGTGATGAGAAATATCTAAATGGTTTTTATGGGATCATTTGCAGTTTAGTTCAAACTGGGAGGAAGGCCTTGCTACAGTTGAAATTCTCAAAGGGAAAGCTGGCAAGAGTTTTAAAGATTTCTTAACAAAGTTATGGTTGGAAGGTGGTTTAAAATTCCCAGTTCTGTTATTATCTATTTGCCTGGGAGCAGAAAGCAAGTTGTTGTGGTGGTGATTGGAGGGCTCATGTTATAACTAAGATTACTGAAAGACATCCAGATGTGGCCAAGGTGAAGATAAGGCACACACCTACATAATAAATAACTATTCCAGGATACCGTCCTTGTTTTGTATTCAAGTGTGTGAGATTATGAATTCTCAGACCATATTCATCGAAGTTCCCAGGTTTTCTGGAAGTAGTTTAGACATAAAGAGGTTCTAATTATATATGAGCCATCAGCTGAAGTACAGAATTGGGTCATGGTGTCTAAATAGATAAAGGGTCTCTAGGGAGGTACCATTTGGGGCCCTTCTTGGTCTTGAGAGCAGGGACAGCAAATTTGTTTTCTTGACAGTACTGGGATCTTTTCAGGACACTTACCATTTCTGTCAATGGCAAAAGGCACATCCGTTGTGACAATTTCATAGTTGCAAATCTGGCTATACTGGGGGGAGCAGTCCTCATCAATGGCTTCTACCTGTAGGATGCTGTCATAGATCTTGCCCTCTGTGACAATGGCCTTGTAGGCTGGTTCTTTGAAGGTGGGTGCGAACTCATTGACATCCTTCACCTGGATGTGGACCACAGCCCTGGAACACCAATCAGAAAGAAGAATGAATGATAAAGAAGAAATCACACCCATGTGTTGGGCATTGATCCAGCCCAAGGCCACCTGAGTGAAGAGGCCTCAAGGCGCTCAGGGCGACTGTTACCTGAGTGCTCTGTTTGCCCCTCCCTCTGGGTACCAACCAGAGCAACCTGCTCTTGTCTTGATGCTGAACACATAAATCTTCCTCATTCTCCATCATTCCCTATTGCTCACCTCAGGCAACACATTCCTTCTCCATCTTCTCCCTTTTCCCGATTCCCTTCACCTATCTACTCCTTCCTCCACTCAGGAAGAAGAAGTCAACTGTGTTGTGCTCTAAGTCAAACTCCATAAGGGAGAGAACAGTGTTGACTTGAGGTAAGAAGTGCATGAAAGAGAGAAACAAAGAACGTTTGGAGAAATGCAGAGGAAAGTTTAGACTGAGGTGTGAGGAGAGGGGTAGGTTAGGGAATGCTTCCTAGGTGAAGCAATGCTTGCACTCTCAGTCCTGGGGTGGCCGAAGAGTCTCTTCTAGAGAAGAAACACAGGCCCGGTATTTCTAGGGTAGAAATCAGCTTGTGTAAATGCTTTGGCAGCGCTCACCAACACCTTGGCCACAGGTTGGGTGTGGTCTTCTTGCGCTATGACCAGTTATAACCTGAGTACCCCCTCCTCCCAGTCTCCACCACCACAGCCCACTTCCTGCTCCTAGGCAAAGGGATGCTAATAGAATTGGGAGTTTTAAACCACCTTCCAAGCATACCGCTGGACATCCTTAAAGAACAGTTTGTAAATAGAATATATGGGAGTGGGAGACGGAGAGCTCACTTGTGCGACTTTTTCCAGGCTGCCTCCCGAGGCCCCGCACCACAGTCATAGGCCTGGATGATGAATGTGTACTCCTTCTGCAGCTCACAGTCGATGGGACTCTTGGCACGGAGCCGGCCCTCTCCCGATGTCTTATTGAGCACCACAGCCTCAAAGGGCAGCTCCTGTCCGTGGATCTTGAATGCACAGATTTCCCCTGCAGAAGGAGAGAGCAGGGAGGGTGAGTGTTGGGAGTCTCTGGACTCAAGACAGTGCCTCTATAGAGCCAGACCCACAAGCCCAAAACTTCTACATAGTTTCCTTCGTACATTTCCCATGCTCAACTAGACTTGGCGGCTGGCGATCAGGCCTACACGGTCATTTCCTAGAGAGAAAAATGGAAGTGTCTCATGCTTGTGGATGTCATCCAGCAGGTGCTTGTGCAGTCTTTATGTGGGTAGTGACTTTCCCCCAGTTTCTTTGGGCTTCCTGAGGGCAGACTTCCCCTCAGTCTGGGATTAAGAAACTTGCCAACAATCAAAAGACAAAGGACGGTTGATGGAAAGACTCAAAGGCCGGAGCTCTGCCTAGCCTACTGTCTTGTGACAATGGCTTTCAAGTATGTTGCATGGGCTGGACACATTGGCATGACTAGGAGATGGGTAGAAGCAGAGACCTAGGTCCTGCCAGATCTGTGCCAGAGGCTCCATTCATCTTAAGCATGAGCATCAGTTTTGTTTCCATCACCCTGGTTTATAAAGAGCATATTCTTGCAGCCCAACCTCCCTCACCTCCCCCAGCCTCCATTATGTCTCTCTACCCGTCCCCCCCCACTCTCAGCGGGGGCAGGCAATTTTCTCTTTTGAAACAGTGGGAGTGAGTCTCTGCAAGTTCAAGATTCCCCATGGAGCTTGAACAGCTAACTTCTTAAAGAGCAGAGCATGTTGTGAAATTAATGCATTTTGCCCCTTCTGCTGGGTTAATGTTTATTATGACTGTTTCTCTGCATTAAAATTATAAGGCCACAAGAATCTTCTTTTTTCCCCTCTACTCATGAATATTTATTTCTTGAACTCCGACTGAAAAGCAAGTCCTATATTAAATGTTTTGAAATGTCCTAAAAATTTGAGACATGTCCTCTTGTGGTATTGAAAGCACTTGTAGACTTCAGGCAATGATGCTCAGCTGTCCAGAGGCCACTTATAGTACAGAGGGGTATGTTAGCACTCTAAGAGGGGCAGGAAAGCCAATCTGTAGGCTACTGAAGTACGGAGCCAAGATATCAGGGTTCAAATTCCAAGTGTGCTATAGACAAAGTAATAGGCTTAAATTGAGTGACAGTGCTTTTCTGGGTTTTAGGTGTGCCATTCTAAGGTGTTCCAGGGGATGAAGTTAGGGAGAGGGACATTTACCCTGAGATGTCTCACAATCTCCTTAGTCTGACATTGCTTCAGCTATGCTGCCTGGACCAGGGGGAAGTATGTGACTTCCTAGGAGAATTTGCTTGTTTCTCCCCAGCCCAGATCCTGTCCAGCTGTTGATAGGAGCTGACAATTGGAGGCAAAGCAATAATGGGATTGATTGCACGCTTGCTTTGGGCAATGATCTTGTTTCCAGGCAATCTTTTTGGACCTTCATAGCAAATATACAAGGCAGCTGTGCTCTACAAACGTACACAAATCATTGTTGTTCTTTTGTTGTTTAGACTGCATCCTACTACTTAGTCCAGGACAGTCTAGGCCTGGCAATCCTCCAACCTTGGCCTCTTAAATGCTAAGGTTACAGGCCTTCATGACTCAGACTTATGTCAATTAGAAAAAGGAGGAGGAGGAAGGAGATGAGGAAGAGGAGGAGAAGAAAGAAGAGGAGAAGGGAGAGGAGGATGATGATCATGAACTTACTTACTCAATGTCATTGAGGTAAACTTGGGCATTAAACTCAGGTCTGGCTGATTTATAAGCCTCTACATGTTCTAATCTACCACTTTATCCCCAAAGAGTCCCAAAATGTCTAAAGACTTCCCCCTAGGAATGCCTCTGGGCATGATTCATATTCAGACTCTAATTCAAGTGTGGCTGAGCTGAGTCCTTCACTTTACATATAGGAAGCATGCCCCAATCTCTTCAAACAATGTTTTCTAAGATGTTCAATCAATACCAATCTTACCCGTGGGCTTTTGCTTTTCTTATTATTTCTTTTATCTTCAATTTCATTATGAACATCCTACTTTCACTACCTCCCTTCCAGGTTGTTTCTGAAATATAGATATACTATAGTGAATAAAATGGGTTGTGGGCCAAGTTCTAACAGGAACCCAGGCTCCCATTTTCTGCCACTGCCCAAGGTTTTTACTGGGTATCTCAGCATTGCCTATTCTGACGAGGGTAGCTCTGTGGCCTTTAGGGCAGAAGAATAGATTTTAGCTGATCATGGAGTTTAATTCCTGCTCTGAATTAGCTAGTGTGCCCTGTGATTTTATCTCAAGATCAGTACCTCTGTAACAGTGTTACTAGTGCACTCAAACTAGTTCTGGAGGATTCTCTGGAGTACCCAACCACCACCATGCCCGTGATTATAAGGCTAATCAGACCATTTCATTCTGAAGAGCCAAGTTAAACCTAAAATAGATGAGGGTAATTTTCTGCTGGAAACATTTGAGCACAACCAAAGTAGTTCACACGACTCAGCAGTCCTTAAGAAGCAAGGGAGTGGTGGTGGGTGGGGGGTTGGGAGTAGGGGAAGGACACAGAGGAGACCTGAGACGACAAGAGAAGTAAACTTTTGGGCCATATATTTCCATCTTGCCTAGTTCACTGTAATTCAGTGGAGCTAGCATTTTAGGGGGCCAGCTATTATGGTTTGAATATGAAGGGACACCCACCCAAAGGACTCATTCGTTGTGAGTTGGATTCCATATGCATCAAAGGTCAGACCTTGTGATGAGGTTGAATCATGAAGGCACTAACTTGGTGGCTGGACTGATAATCCATTGATGAATTGATAGCTATTCCTAATTGAATGGGTATCAAAAGCCAGAGTCCAGCTGCACAAACTGGGGCAGTAGAAGCCTACTTGTGAAGGGTGGAGCTTGTCCCCGACTCCCCTTTCCCTCTAGTTCTCCTTACTGGCCGCTGTGAAGTGGCAGCTTTGTTCTTCCACGTGACCCTACTGTCACCTCACTTCAGACCCAAGGCAACAGGGACAAAGGTGCCCATGCCCCACCTCATGTCCAGGACAACAGGACCAATGTTAAGACCCCTGAAGCTATAAACCATAACAGCTCTGCTCTCTTTCCAGGCATTTTTTTCAGGTGTCTCATCTTCTCAGGTATTCTTTTCCAAGTGACAGAAAGCTGATGACCATATCCCAATAAGCCCTGGAAACTGCACTACACCAGAAACACAAGGGTGGATGACTTGGGTACCCTAAAACATAAGGCACTGGTGTCATCAGGCATCCCTGAAGCTGTAGAAAAGACTGACTACAAACAAACCAGCTGAGGGACCACTGAGTGTTCACCAACTCAAGCTGAAACAGAATTTGCTGCCCCTTGAACACAACCGAGAACTCATATCACACTAGTTATTGGGCATACTGAATACTGTACTCCCATTGCACAAACATTTTCTTGCTAGATAATCCATCCATTCATGCAGGAAATATTTATTAGGGACTAAGTGCTGGGCACCAGTGATGAGCAGGACCAGCCCCAGCTACAGTCCACACACAACTACTTGCTGTCCAGGGAGATAAGTAGTCAGAGAGCCATATCCTTAGAGGAGGAACAGGGAGTGCCACATACACATTGAAGGAGAGCTACAGAGTTCACATCTGGCTGGACATGCATCATGTGCTTGCCTAAGGATGTGAAGGCTTTGCAGAGACTGAAGGAGGAGAAAAAGGAGACACCCAGCCACCAGAATGATATCTTGTTTCCTGCAGAGAGGACAATATATCTTGGGGAGGGCTAGGGTAAGTCCAACACTTCAGAGTCCAGTGTGACGGGAACAGAAACTGCTAGAGTAAGAGCAGCTTCTTGGGTGTGTGATGTGAGAGTCATACAGAACCCTGTTATCAGAAAGGCACCGAGCTACAGTTAAATAGTTTGTGTTTAAAACTGGCATTGCTGGGGCCAGGGAGAAGGCTCTAGGGATAAGGGCTCTCTGTGTCTAAGGACCTGAGTTTGAACCCCTGGTACCCATGTAAAAAGTCAGAGTCAGGCATGTCTATTCATATCTGTGCATACAGCATTGAGGAATGGAGACAGATTCTGAGAGCTTCTGGTTCTGTGCATTACCCTGTCTCCAGGTAATAAAACAGAATGATCAGGGAATTCTAGCAGTATTCTGACCTCCATGTACTCACACACAGGCACATGGGGTACTGTACTGGCTAGTTTTGTGTGTCAACTTGACACAGGTTGGAGTTATCACAGAGAAAAGAGCTTCAGTTGGCGATATGCCTCCATAAGATCCAGCTGTGGAGCATTTTCTCAATTAGTGATCAAAGGGGTAGTGCCATCCCTGGGCTGGAAGTCTTGGGTTCTATAAGAGAGCAGGCTGAGCAAGCCAGGAAAAAGCAAGCCAGTAAGAAACATCCCTCCATGACCTCTCCATCAGCTTCTGCTTCCTGACCTGCTTAAGTTCCAGTCCTGACTTCCTCTGGTGATCAACAGCCATGTGAAAGTAAGCTGAATAAACCCTTTCCTCCCCAACTTGCTTCATGGTCATGATGTTTGTGCAGGAATAAAAACCCTGACTAAGACAAATTGGTACCAGGAGTGGGGTATTCCTGTGACAACCTGACCATGTTTTGGGGAGGACTGTAGAAGGACTTTGAAACTTTGAGCTAGAAGAGCCACTGTTTGTTAAGAATTCTGTGGAATGTCTGTGGGAGCTTGGAAGATCATGTTGAGAGAACAGTGCAGAAATGGAGGCCTGGCTTGTGAAATTTCAGAGGGAAGATTAAAGACTCTATCAGGGCTGTTGTTATTTTGATTGTGAAGATTCTGTGGTTCTGGTTAGCTGGGGCTAAAGTATCAGCTGTGATTAACAAGATACCAGAACTACTAAAATGAAGACTGCATTACTGGGACTATTGATGCTGGTTAGCTGGAGCTAAGAAATTAGCGGTGATTAAGAAGAGACCAGCATCACTGAGGTGACATCTTCTGGGAAATGTTTTTTGAGAGCAAAGAGGCTATGTTCCAGAGATAGCCGAGGTTGTACCTTGTGCTGCAGCAAGACTTGGTAATATGTAAGAGTCACCCAGGTGGTCCTGGTTTTGATAGCATGAAGAGGGGTTCATAAAGAGCATCTGAGGCTTAGCACAGTGAGAGGCCATGGAAGGCCATTGGTAAAGGTGCAGCCTCAGTTGCAATTGATGGCCCAGGACTGAAGGGGTCATGCAAAGGAGTTGAGGCTTGGCACCATAAAGAGAGCCTATGAGGGGCTATTAGTGAAGCCTAGTTACAACAAATGACAGTGTTTTGGTGATGCCAGTACCATGAATGACCACCAAAAACAGCAGCAGCAATGAAGTACAGGCATCTGGAGCCCAGAAAACAAGATGTGTGCTACAAAGGGCAGAGCTGGAGAGGTGACTCAAGCCCTTGGAGGAGCCCAGAAGATTGTGAGTTGAATCCCAGTTGGTTTTGCTTTTAATCGTGACTGTGCCCTGATATTTTTCCCTCTTGAAGGAAGAATGTATTTTAGTGGAGCCCACAGTTAAGAGACTTTAAATTTTAAAAGATATTAGACATTTTAAATTGATTGAACTTTTAATATGTAAAGACTGTGGGATTTAAATCTTGGAGATAAATAAAAACATAAGGGTTGAGGCTTAATAGTGATGTGTTTGTGTGTCAAGTTGAAAAGGGGTCAATTGTACTGGCTAGTTTTGTGTGTCAACTTGACACAGGCTGGAGTTATCACAGAGAAAAGAGCTTCAGTTGGGGAAGTGCCTCCATAAGATCCAGCTGTGGGGCATTTTCTCAATTAGTGATCAAAGGGGTAGTGCCATCCCTGGGCTGGAAGTCTTGGGTTCTATAAGAGAGCAGGCTGAGCAAGCCAGGAAAAAGCAAGCCAGTAAGAAACATCCCTCCATGGCCTCTCCATCAGCTTCTGCTTCCTGACCTGCTTAAGTTCCAGTCCTGACTTCCTCTGGTGATCAACAGCCATGTGAAAGTAAGCTGAATAAACCCTTTCCTTTCCAACTTGCTTCTTGGTCGTGATGTTTGTGCAGGAATAGAAACCCTGACTAAGACAGGTACACAGGAACACACACACACACACACACACACACACACACACACGCACACATCATGCATGTCTATAGAGAAAGGTTTTATACTTTTCTATAGTTAGAACTTTATCAGATAGAAAACACTAATATACCATGAGTTGAAAGAAGGAAAGAGATGAGCAAGTGATCTGGGGCTGAGTTTTGGAATAAAGATGCTCAGACCATCTTTCAGTTCTCAGCCTCAGTACCCAATACACTGGGTCATCTTGGTCTGGAGTTTGTTGCTAAAGGTTTTCTGTGGGAGGATGATGCACTTAAAAGACAAATCAAATCAGGCTGGATGGTTTCCAGATAAAAGCATCGCCATCAAAATCATGCCTTTTTTATTTATTTTATTTTATTTTTGGTGGAGCTGGTATGGCAGAAATTGTACATGTGACACACACAGGTTAGTGTGCGTATTGGGATGGCAGCCACCTGAATGGGGACCTGAGGTCACTGAGCCTCTAGGCGCCATTCCGTATCTACCGTGGCTGGCAGTAGATGAACTCAGCTTCATCACAAACACTACGCTCTTGAAGGCCTGAGCGGAAGGAGCAATTACAGTGCCTGGGTGAGACGCTGGCCCCACCTTTCAGACTTTTGTTTGTAGCATACAATTACCTTCTCTTCAGCAACAACACACTCCTCAGACTCTGCAGAAATGGGGACAGCTCTCTCTTAATCTCTGTCAGAAGTTTCTGAAGAAAATGTCTTTAAATTTATTTTATTTTATTTAGATTTGTTTTATGTGTGTGACTTTTTGACTGCACGGATGTATGCTTGGTGCCCACAGAGGTCAGAAGAGGGCATACGATCCCTTGAAACAGGAATTAAGGATGGTTGTGAGCCACTGTGGAAGCACTGGGAATCAAAGCTGGTCCTGTATAAGAACAAGTGCTGTAAACTGCTGAGCCACCTCTGCATCCCTTTAAGTCAGTTTTCAAATAATTGGGTTTCAAAGAATATTCTTTTTGATGTTGTTGTGGTTGTTTTGTTTTGTTTTTGTTTTGTTTTTCGAGACAAGGTTTCTCTGTGTAGTCCTGGCTGTCCTGGAACTCACTCTGTAGACCAGGGTGGCCTCGAACTCAGAAATCCGCCTGCCTCTGCCTCCCAAGTGCTGGGATTAAAGGCGTGCACCACCACCGCCCGGCTCAAAGAATATTTCTGAAAGTAAAACTCTTACGCTGGAACAATGGATTGCGTTGATTCCACAGTTGAGATGAGGAAACATTCAGGGAGAGGCCAAAAGGCTCATCCGAGGCCATGTTGACAATAAGTAATGAAAGTGAGCACCTATCAACTCACTAATGACATTCAGCACTGTTACAAGGACGCTACAGCCCAGGGCTTCTCTAGAACAGTCTGTGGAGACCCCAAAGCTCTTTCTAGGATACCACAAGGGCTTGATGACCCTCCTATTAACACTAAGGTGGGATCTGACTCTTCAATGTGCTGAGCTTTGTGCTGCTGGTATAAAAAAGCAATGGAAAGCAAAGATGTGGGAGGCCTAGCAGTAGCTACATTTTCACCACAGGATCCTCAATAAACAAACAATAAACAAGTCATTCAGTACCACTAGAGAATGACTTTAGTTTCTCAGTAAACGGTATCAATTTTATTGAATTTGGTAGTCTAAACTCCCGGGTTCATATTTTCTCCCTGTTATTGTTTTGAGACAGGGCCTTATATTGCTTAGACTAGGCTCAAACTTTGTGATTCTCCTGCCTCAGCCTTCTGAGGGCTGGCATAGCAAGCATGTACCACCACAGCCTTTGTGGCTTTTAGTGTCCCATGTGAAAGGTGGAAGTGCAGTTAACCGCCCTGGCAGGGCAGGTGTGGTGTCTGGGGAAATGTGAAGACAGGAAGTTGAGAGCTAAGCAGGGACTTTACAGAGCATCATTTCCCACAGAATGATAGACCGACATGCTGGGTCCATTCCTGCTTGCACGTGTGCTCCTGAAAACAGCTTTTGAAAAAGAGATATGGAAATGTTTGTTGCCAGTGTTAAAATCTGAGCTTCTGGCTTTTGAAAACGTGTGTCTGCTGTTGTTACACAGCCTTGGGCAGGGATAAGGAATGGGACCTTTTGATACTTGGTTATGAAAGGTTTCCAATTTTAAAAGGTCTAATTTAACAGGATACAAGAGATCTAGTAAAAGACCAGTGTAGAGTGCCACATGATCATATATGATAAAAATTCAAAGTATAAGACAGATTGACAGTTTTTATTGTAACAGTGTGCACTGGGCCAAGAGAATGGGTATCTCTAAATTCTTTTTAGAAACCCAACTCTCAAAACAATCACATTGGAAGAGAATGCCTTTGGGAAACAATTGTTCTAGTTGTGTCTTCAGCTTTGGCATAATATTCTGGGAGAAATCTCTGTCAATGGATCACTGACTTTGCCCTTAGGGCTAGGATTAGTGCCTTCATGGATAAGCTCCAGGGAGCTCTCCTGCCTCTTCTGCTGGGGGAATTCACAGTGAGAAGGGGCCCCTTAAGAAGAAATAGTCCCTCAGTAGAAAGTGAGTCTTCTAACATTTTGATCTTACGACTTCCCAACCTCCATAGCAGTGGGAAATCAATTTCTGCCATTTTACAAATTTCAGTCCATGATACTTTCTTGTAACACTCTGCAACTATCAAGACACATTGTATGACAAGTTTAATTTCACTTTCTGTATTTATCTCTTAAAAAGCAACTAGAGAACTTCAGATATTTGCAAGAATGTCTGCAATTATCAGAAAAGATTATTAAAGTACTCTTCCCTTTTCTTACTGCATAATTCCATTATTATTATTATTATTATTATTATTATTATTATTATTATTATTATATTTTTCTTCACATATTCTAGCCTACATAATCTAATAATGCACATGTAAGGCAGAACCAGATTTGAGGTTCTAGATACTTCTATTACACTAGATATTAGAGAGATTGCAAAAACGTTGGCAATGCTCTTTATTATAAACTTGCTTTGGAAAATATATTTGTCAAATCATGTTACTTATGCCAACACGCAATGATTTTATTATTGCTATTTTAAAGAAATGACTACGCATATGAAAGTGTCTCTAATTTTGTTCCTACTTGAATAAATACTCATGGATGACCCACATAAAGAAAAGCGCTTGAGGGCCCTTCCTAGTGTTTGTGAACATAAAGAGGTCATGGGAACAAAATTCTTGGGAGCTGCTATTTCTTGCCATTTCCCAGATGTCGCTGTCACACAGTTTCCAGGGTCATATCCTCTTCCTGGTATGCAACTATGACCCGAAGCCCTGTCGAGAACTCACAGACTCAGTTTGCCGAGTCTCACAAGAGGATCACTGGAGGAAGTGTCCAAGCAGAATTTTATATCTGTGCAGTAGAGTGATACGATGAGGGACCATCTGTTTCCTGTGGATCTAGGGCCAGACAGGCTAGGTTGGAATCCTAGCTCTGTGGCAGACTGTCTTTGTGGTCTTGCACAAGTCACTTCCCCTCTGCCTGGTTACTCATGACTAATGTGAGGCTCCCTTAATGGTGGTTACCGCACAGACTTGTTGGAGGGTTAAGTGGTTTGATATATGCAGAGCATTTCATGTCTGGCCTGGAGTGAGTGTCTCTGGATTGCTCTCTGTGATCTCTGTCGTTGTATTAAACATAGTAACAGTACTTTGGCCAAGTCCCTCTTTCAGCTTGAAGGAACCAAAGAGAGTGAATGGGCAGATCATTTAGCCATCAGAGAGAATTCCAGTTCATGTCATGCATGTCACCAAACAACCTGGAGAGTGAAAGCATCTTGCACCAACTGGCTGCAGTTCATACTTTTCTTCCCCTCCACCCCCAGAATGTCACCGGTCAATGACAGTACCTTAGAATTTACGTAATATCCATACCGTGCCACAGGGGGGCTCAGAGTGGGAGATAGAATGAATGTGTTGAACTAGTTTTACTCCGGGGTAAGTAGGTGGAGTTTGCTAAAAGCCTTTTGGGATAAAGTTAGAGGCACTGGATGCTACTGAGAGTAGACCACTCCTATGCCTCTGAGAGCCATCTCATCCTCATGGTTTACTGTCCCATTGAGAAACGGCACCACACCACAATCATGAAAACAGTCCACTTAGAGAGAACACCTATCCAGGTCCATACTTCTAATAGAGAAAAAGATGGGTCTTGGGAAACATTCTTCCAAGCTGGGGAGGTCCCCCTAGAGTTTGACAGCTCGATGTCAGCTATACGCCCTGTCCTTGCTAGAACTCACATGGCAGTTAGATAGCAATGAGCGCATAGTCCAAGGGTTGAGTACAGGCTTTCGAGTGTACAGTACACCTCTACATGAAGTCATTTGCAGTCACTGTAAGTATAATACAACAGGAAAGGACAAATGCTAATTACATCCTGGGGTAATCATGCTCAGAATATCAAACTAGAGCTGAACTTAGAAATAAATTTATACTCAAACAAATTGACTTTAAGCCCTCCTACTTCAGATTAAAAATTTATAATCACCCAGGAGTAGAAAATTAAGG
>JADRCD010235917.1:0-23071 GCA_019843815.1 Montemys delectorum
CCACTAGTTTTTTTCTAAAATTTCTAGGAATGGGACTAGACAACACTCTGAAGTCATGAGGCTATCTTTAAACAGATAAAACTACACAATTCATGTTATTGAACCAGATCTGCCTCCATGCACCATTCCATTCAACAGTTCTTGTTACACTTTTGTAAGTATTGTGGAACAAATCTAACTCCTCTTCGCTGGTTGCCTTTGGATATCTGATGATGAAGTGGACTTTTAAGAGTATCTCACGGGTCAAGGATGTGAACCTATGCTGCTTCTCATCATGGTTGTCCCCTGGATTAAATCCCCACCAGGAATCCTCATTGAAATATAACCCTCTAACCTGGTGGTTCTCAGCCTTCCTAATGCTGCGACCCTTAATACAGTTCCCCATGTGTGATAATCCCCCAACCATCAAATTATTTTCAGTGATATTTCATAACTGTAACTTTGCTATGGTTATGCATCATAATGTAATTATTTTTGGAGATAGAGGTTTGCCAAAGGGGTCATGACTTACAGGTTGAGAATCACTGTTCTAACCAATCTGCTCCAGGCCTTTTCCTTGAAATTAAAGTACCTATGACCCATCACTGACTGGTGTGGATGGTAGAGAGCAGCTGTTTCCTAGTAAAGACAATATCTCCTTCCAGTTTCTGGCTGACTTACCTAAAATACATTCCTTCCAGTGTAAACCCCACATCTGTTCCAAGAAGCCTTCCCTGAACACCCCACCCCTGCCCCATTCCTTCCACAGCCTGGCAGTCTTTATTTTTTCCCAAACCTCCAGTAGATATTTGGACTGAATGCATAGAAAGACAATCCAAGAAGCTGAAAACATTTTCCAAACTTCTTCCAAGGAAAGCTACCCCAAACCCACTCTCTCTCTTCCTGTGGCTAGCCCCTTCAGTATACACTTGAAATAAAATCATTACAGCTGCTCTGATCACACTTGGGCTCCTGGGGAGGCTCTACAGGAGCTGAACCCCTATAGTACAGACATTGATGGGGTGGCTCTTGACCAAAGGAGTGCTGGCCTGTTGACCCTATCAAGTCCTGTTTGGTAGAAAGCAAAAGAAAGTACATGAGCAGATGAGACCCACCACGCCTTCAAAGTTCTCTAGAAGTTCTTCTTCTGACTAGGTGGGAAATGTGTACTGCAGAAACAGAAGCCAGGGGGACGGAGTGGTTGATTAAGGGATAGTCCCACATTTCCTTGTAATAAATCAACTGTCGAAACTTCAGTTTTAGACTCTGTTTGTTTCTGCTTTTCCTACCACAGCAGCCCCACCCCCACACCACTAAAGGCAAGAGGGCAAGATGTTTCCATGGTGACTTTTCTCTGCTCTCATTGTTTGAAAAGTGTTCCTCCATGTCTAGGACATTCCTTTCCAGGCCCCACCATGTTTTCTCAGGCCCCCATGTGTGTATGTATGGCAGGGCGGGGCATGGGTGCACACGTTGAAGTCAGAGGACAACCTTGGGTGTTAATCCTTACCCCTCACCCTGTTTGAGACAGGAACTCTGTTACATATACGATATAAAGTAGGCTACTTGGCCCTTAGCTCCCAGAGATTCTCTTGTCTCCAACTCCAACCTTGCAATCTTGTTACAGGAGCACAGGTGGGTACTGCCCTACATGGTTTTTCTTGGGTTCTAGAATGCAAACTTAGATCTTCATGCTTACGCAGTGAGCATTTTACCATCACCACCACCATCACCCCCAACACCACCACCCCAGCACCCCAGCACCCCAGCTTCTCAGCTCATGACATTCCTCCCCCAACTCCTGAACATTCATAATATAATTGGACTTTACCTTGCTGGAGTGTTCACATTAGGTCCTGGGTACTAAGAGAACATTAAAAAGTTTCAAGTTCCTTGGGATCCCGGTACTTTAGGATGGTTTGGAGCACTGTGGGTATTAACGGGCGCTGTTAGGACTCTCCTCCAGGAAGAAGATGCTGTCCCCAGGAAGCCACAGAACCAGAGCTTCCCTCCAGCCTCTTTTGTTGCTTTCATTTTGGAAAGTGCCAGGGAGGAGGATTGGGCTCTGACAGTAGGAAGATAAGATTAGGTTCCAGCTTATGTCAAATTCAGAAGCTTCCTCTTTGACAGAAATGACTGCTTTTCCATCTATCTCTACAGCTCACGTCCACAGATGAGATCGGACTTAGTCAAAAGAAGTCGTTGGACAGTTTAATTCACCAATTGTCTGAAGTGTGTAGACATAGCAATGAGTAAGACATGCAAGACTGTCGTCTTTGTTGACTTTATAACCAAGTGATTGTAGTTGCAACCTTAAGAGAGTTTGCAAATTGAGTGTGTGGGTGATGGAGTGAAATACAGTCGCTCACTGACTGTTCACATGTGCCTAGCCCTAGGGGCTAGTCCTCAAGGACAGAATGGTATATAGAGAAAAAAAGATGTGCGAAATGTGACCCTGCATATGATGAACTTCAAAATTGGATTAGGAAAATCCAATACAGTTGGCTAACACAACAACTCATGTTGTTGAATAAATGGTACAGATACCTGATAACTATAAAGTGTACAGTAACTGTTCATTATTACGGACCTAGCAATAAATTTTAAGAAAGTCTGAGGAAAGATGAGTGTAGAGTTATCAGGGGAAAAATGATTTTTGGAGAAAGTAGCACCAAAATTAGGTTTTGAAAGATGGGTGGGAGAGGGTGGGCTGGAATAAAGGCAGGAAGCAAAAATATAACCTGACAGCCCATGGTAAGGGCAGCCGAGGAGAACCAGTTAAATAACCACAAATTGTGAATGTTTTAAAACAAAACTAAACAATTCAAATCACACCTAACAAACAAAATTATAATAGAAATACTATGTCGTCTCCCCCAACACATGCACATTCTAACATATTCTTGGAAAGAGTGCTGTAACGTTGATTTATATCTGACAGTCCAAGTTAAAAAAAAAATAAGGAGCTGCCAAATCTGCCTATATAAATCCCAGTGATTTCACATGTTTTCATCGTATGAACTGAAGGCAGCAAAAAGAGATTTAAGCCTTTGAGACAGTAGACAATAAAATGGTACCCCAGTGAAGCTTCTCAGAAGAAACACTAAAATCATATTTATCATGTCTCAGACTGACATTAATTCTAACATGCAGACACTCTTCAGCATTCAGATGCAGGATATTAAAAAAAAAAAAACTAAAACTTTAGCAGGTGCCATTTGCTAAGTTATACAGAGATGCATTGGGTTCTATGGAAGAATTGCATCATGGGAACATTACTCAGGCCAGGGCACCCCCAAGAGCCACACCCAGCCTCTTCTGTCAGCCGATGATTGACAAGACCCTCTTCTAAAATCATCCTAGAGGAAAGCACTTGTCTTTTGCCTTGTGGTCCCAAGCCTCCAGTTTGCAAGGGTCCCAAACAACTGGTGGAAGCTAAACCGTACCCAGGTAAGATAGGTTGTGGGTCATGCTTCTAGATGCCACGAGTTGTCGAAGACGAGGCTAAATTCTCTGACTTGCAGAGATGCAAGTTTCATCTCCCACAGTCATGGACATCACCATCAGGGCTGTAACCCAGCCTGTGAAAGGAGCAGGAGAGCTACCCAGCTCCCACTCTGATCAGGATCCCAGGAAGACCACAGATGTCCACCCATGGAACTCTGGGGCAGAACCAAACGTCTGTATTCCAACTGCCTTCCCAAGGACCTTTTCTAAAGCACAACTCAGTAATCTGGGGAGCAGTTTTAAAGCATAGACACTCAGAATAAACCTTTGACCCCTGAAGTAGATGCCCCCTCAAGTTGTGACTGACTCCCGAGTCATGTGCCATTCAGAGCTGTTTACCTAAAGACGAAAGTGATAGATCCCCGCAGAGTCAAACACTTCTCACCAATGGCTTCCTTTGAAAAGGAGAGGGAAGTTGTGTTTCAATTCTTGCCTTGGACACAAAAGAACTGAAAACTTAGACTAACTTTTCCTGGTTGGGATTTCTAGGTAAACCTGTTTCCCTTTCTATTATTGGCTCCTTTCTTTACACATTACACGAGGAGGGTAGAAGATAAGTTATAAAGCCTAGGGTAAACATGTGTGCAACACAAATAATCCAGACTTGAGTTCTAGCTTACATCTAAGAGCGATACCTTCTCCAGTAGGTATAATGGAGATGAGTATTTCATCCTACAGCCGTACAGCAACGATATGGGTCCTTCCAGCCTGGCTCTTTAGACCAAGGACAGAGGATGAGGGACCAGGAAATAAAGCTGAGCTTAGGACTTGAAGTCTTGGTCCATTGACCCAGAAATTGTTTTTCTGTCCTCCTCCCTCTTGCCAATGAGTCTGTTAAACAGAGCAGCTGTGTTGTAAACCCAGGGCTGGCCCTTCCATCAGAGAACAGGGGGAGAGGGGTGTGTGTGGAAGCCTACAGCTTGATGTTGATGGGTGTCATGCCCTCTAGAGGGCTAGTTCCCCACTTTAAGTGGGGGTCAACAGCCACAACCTTGTCTTTCTCTTGTGGTCATTACAAAAATGCTCTATGAAAAAAAAAAAGATACATTTTATAAAATGCAACAATGGTAAATGAAATATGTTTGGGGCAGGGCCCAGTCCATCAGTAAGAGGACTTGTCTGTTCCTACATAAGAATGGTGGATTTTTAAAGGAAACTATTCTTGAGTGTACTCAAAGTCAATAAAACACTTGAGAGAAGTGAGAAAGTGAAGTCCCCAGCCAGGAAAAGGCTAGTATTGAGATAACTGAGTGAGTGCTCCACTCACAGGTGGTGGTGGTCGATAGCTCACTGCAAAGAGGCCTTCGCCCTGCAGAGTATCCAGGGTAAAGAGGGTCCACAAAAACAGTTCAAGGAACTTGGCCCATACAGACTGGAGCAATCCCAAGAGGCACAGTCTTATTTCTAACTGTATACAACACAAAGTTGTCATGTAGAAAGGGAATCTTTTTTTTTTCCAGTATGGAATCCCCCAACTTGTGAGAAATTCTGGAGAGATGGTGTCAATTTAGGGGAGAGAAATTTCAGAGTGGAAAACATTAGCAGGGGTAAGGGTTGGGGTGCTTGGATGTCAGTTGTCAGGCTTTCCAAAGAGATGCTTGGCCTCAGACAAAAGTTGTAACAGACAACCTTTAATCATTCTGACCACACGATGCCAGAAATCAGTCCCTCCATCCTTGGCAGATACCAGGTCTCATCCTTGGCAACCAATGAGAGTCCTTCCGGTAAGAACACCAAGAAAGCGGCTTGACTCCGGCCCGCAGAAGTAGAAAGTTACTGTGGCTTTGCTTAGGGAACTACTAGCTCATTACCTGGTAGCTGAGGGTTGCCCTTCAACACCCATGTTCACCACTTGCCTGGGATTGCCTGGCGTCTCAAATCAAAGCTAGCTATCACATCGCCACCCTCACCCTCATCCCTTCCCCCACCCTACCTACCCCCACCACGCTGCTTCCCTTGGCACCGCGCCAGGAAGCCGCTGCTGCCATTTGTGTTTCCATTTAGTAAATAAAGCTCAGAGATGGCTGCTGCTTTCAATAGATTGAAAACTCGGGTCTGCAAATAAATATCTTGGGGGAATTAGAGAAGATTTGGAGAACAACAGTCAATCTCAATATAATTAAAAATAAGCTCTCACCTGCTACTAATTTCCTCCTTGTTGCTTTGCTAACAGAAATCTTTGTTTGAACAAAGAGGTAAAAGGCGCAGTGAGAAGCTGTTTACATAGTGCAAATGAGAGTGCTAATTGTAGGGCGCCTGCATGTTAATGAGAGAGAGGTTATTTATCAGTGTGAAATTCTGAGTGCAATAAATTGCAGGTGATATTTCAGGAAACATTCATTTTCTAATGATGTCTTTTCACCTCCAACCATGGCTCCAAATCAAAGTGCAGTGTGTCATAATGAAATGAGAATTGGTCTGGAAGCCCCAAGATCTGGTTGTCAAGCACAGCTCCGTGTAAACTTCTCTCCTTCTGAGTTTCAGGTTTCAGGTCTACGGAAACTAGAGATCTCTGAGCTCTCCCTCTGGCTATCACATGAGTGGAAAACACTAGGAATATATCTACCACTACTGAGAAGTAAGTTTCTCTTTCTTGGGATAGACTTTGTTGTTCTGAAACTAATCTAGAAAAATCTATTCTTGGAAAGGGGCTGGCTGCCTGGCTCCTGGATTTCCCCCGGCTGCTATAGTTCTGCCCAGTTCTTTCTGAGGAACTCTTTAGACATGACTAGAAGCAAGCCTCCATCACAGGACCACAATATCACTTGCCTCTCAGTTGCCCATCCCATCCCTTTCAATCCAAATCTGAAGAGGTGGTTGGAACCCTGGTCTCCCAGTGACTCATTCACATCATGTAGAAAACAGCATTTGAATATCTGCTGCGTTCACAGTACAGAGATGGTCGTCAGGAATAAAGAACTCTGCTGGGTAGATGTAGGTCATGCCCTCGCAGGACTGCTGAATGAGAGAGATATCAAACACAGGAGCATCCAAACTACAGTGTGAAAGTGCCATAGTTCCATACTTGGCGAAAACAAGTGTGAGGTTGCTGTGTTCTAAATGGCTCAGCTGTTTTTACCTGGCTGGGGGTGGGGAGGGAATGAAGAAAGAAGAAATACAGAGATATGCAGGCTGGGGTTTGGGGATCAGTGAGATCTCTGATGGAATCACACTGGCTACGCAGCCCAGAACCTCAGCAGATTTATCATGTACAGCACAGACAGGAGAGTTAAGTACTCTGGATAGGAGGTCTCTACAGGCAAACCTGGGGCACAGAAAGATGTGGTTGCTCGTTTTCACACACACTGATCCACTGTTTGTAAATACTCGTATTTGCACACACTGTTAACATTAGTGTTAGACCAGAGAGAAAGCCTTTGTTAATTCTGAGTCTGACCCATTAGCAGAAGGCTTTGCCAATTTCCCATGGGTGTATGGCACTGCACCTTAATGTCGCTGTGCCTATGTCAAATATACCTATGTCAGTACACATTTACTCAGGATCTCCTCGGAGTACTATGACAGAAGACCCCACTTATGCTGGAAGATCAAGAGAGGCTATGCTGGGAGGCATTGTTGCTAAATCTAAAGAGTAGTCTAATCATATAGAGAGAGGAGGATAAGCTGAGGAGACCCTGGGTAGGAAGGAACCAGCCTGTGTGAGGACCAGAAAATCAGTACAATCAGGAGTCTCTGAGTAAGTAGAGAATGGATAGATGGCGCTGGGGGTGCAGGAAGAAGCAATTCATAAAGGTCTCTGAGGGTCTTTTTTAGGACTCTTAGACCTTGTCCTAGTATAATCAGAAGCTGTTAGAGGAATGGATGTGATCAGATGGAGATGTCAATTATCGTGTTAGAATTCTGGCTCCTAAGGGACCTAGCAGGACCCCCTGAAGACACTTCCATGCATTAGGATATTCTAAGCTCTGAGAGCAAAGGATATCCCACTGTTCCAGTAAAAATACATCCACAAAATACTGGTTCTGCCCCAATTTGACCGTGTTGGTTAACTCTAATGGTTAACTTGACATAACCTAGAATCATATGAAGGAAAGTTCAGTGAGGGGTTGTCTACCTTGGGTTGGCCTGTAGGCATGTCTGTAGGTGATTGTCTTAATTAAGTAATATGTCAAGATCTAACTACTGCAGGCAGCACCATTCCCTAGGCAATGGGTCTTCAACTATGTATCAAGATGAGCACAAGCAAGCAAGGAAGAGAACGTGCATGCATGCATTTCTGTCTGTTCTTCCTTATGAACCCAATGTGACAAGATGATCCACTTCCTGCCCTGACTCCTTAGTAGACTGTAACTGTAATTATGAGCTAGAGTAAACCATTTTTCCCTTAAGTTACTTTTTCTCAGGGTATTTTAGTCACAGCAGCAGAACTAAAGCCAGAACAGTGACTATTAAAGACAGGTCAGATGTCTCTACCAAGAAAGAACACATCTCTGAGATGCAGTGACTTCAGGGAGCCCTAAGCTCTCTCCTAGTCTCCTCTCTTAGATGTGCTAGGTGAATGGGGTAGGTAAACACAAAAGATGCCAGTCTAAAGGAAAATAGCAGTGTAAACAGCAGGAAAACACTAGTTGGATACTCAAAGGCCACAGCACCAAGTGGGACTGAAACATAGGCAAGGATGTAGAAAGAGAAGACAGCTGTGGGCAAGGTCATAAGGAGCTCTCAACTTCCACTATTGTCAAGCCTCTATTGTCAAGCACTGATGGGGGATGGGTATGTCTCATAAGAGAGGCAATTGCCTAGTGGTGGGTACTAGGCCCAGGCTTTTAGCATCTATGGGTGATGCTAGAGGCCAGTGCTAAGGAGATAGACCAATAAGCCTTACAGTACGACCCACCGTTGTTTCCTAAGAACATAGGATGTGGTCCCTGTGCTGAGCTCCTGGCTCCAGAATCACTTATCTCTCCTAAGAAAGATGGTAGGTGAGGGAAGATCAGAGCACAGGCCCTAGGGGTCAGACTCCAGAGTTTCAGACACTGACTACCCCCATCGTAGCTATGTGTACCCCGATGGATTTCCTATGTGCTGTAGCCTGATTCCTGGCAAGCAGAATGGGCATTATAATCTTACCTATCTCATAGAATTGTTGAGAACTTTGGTAACTTTGGTAACTGAGGTGCTTAGACACAATGCCCTCCTGTCCCAACAGTTACTACCTATTATCACTAAATCAGAATATGTAAAGTGGGCCTAGGAATTTTTATGCTGGAAAGAAGGTTCCAACAGGATCCTTAAGGCCATATTCATATTTTATCCTCTGTCTGTCAACTCAAGCTTAGCCCTTTACACATTTTATCTCATCTAGTCACAGGAGAAAATATTTCCTACTTTTCAGTTGAGCGGTGCTTTCAAGAGTGGTTGGGCTCCTTGCACAGGGTCGGGTTCTGAAGTGCCAGACCTTCCTTGGAAACATCGTATTCCTCTGAGAGGGAAACAGGAGGAGACAGGCAGGCATCAGGGGATCTAAGCTGAGAGTGCCTTCGAGCTCTCTTTGCACTCAGGGAAGAACTGAAATGGATGAGTAGATCTGGTCTCCAGAAGGGCCGATGTTACTTCCATCCATGAAGGCTGAGCCACAACACCCCTCCAGCAGTGTGACTGCCTTCCCCAAAGCACAGACGCCCTTACACATGCAGTCCTTTATGACTACATGACCACTATGTCCTCAAAGCCAAGTGGGATGCCTGTAACACAGAGACAAGAACAAATGAAAATAAAATCTTCCAGGTCAAGAGGTCAGTCCTCCTAGTGGGCAGTTTTATTTATTTTACTCATTTCCACGACAAACAAACAAAAATCCCTGACAGGAAGCAGTTTTCTGGCTTTTCAAGAGATATGTTCCATCATGGCAGATAAAACCATGACAGTGGAGTCAGTGGGAGGCCAGGAGACATCTAGTCAATTGCATCCACAGTCAGGAAGCAGAGAGTAATGAACACTGCTAGTGCTCAATCTACTTTGAGCTTTTTCAGCCTAGGACCCCAGCCCAGGGAATGCTACTGCCCAAGGCAGGCCTTTCTAGTCTAGATAACACAACACAGGAATGTTGCCTCCTGGGTGATTAGATTCTGTCAGTATGGACAGTATTAACCAGGCAAGTGGTTAAAGCCCGTCGTTTCAGTACTGTCCTTGCTGTGTTCTGACTACAGGGTTCATCATCAATGGCTTCAAAGTCTGCCTCCTTGTCTGCCCCATGCTCCTATGACCATTCCAGTGAGGCAAGTGGGTTGGAAAGAAACCTGCTTGTGAGAAGCTTACATATAAAGATAAAATAGTTGCCCTGCAAAATGGCATCTCAAATGCTGAAAACTGTGTTGTAGCTCTTCCTGGCTATCTCAGGCAGGCTTGACATTCCTCTCTTTGCCTCCTCTTGCTATCTATAGCCTCCCGTACTAGCATCTATGATGCTTTGTGCTCTACTTGTTCGGATTCACACACACCCAGGGTGGAAACCAGCCGAGCATGTCAAGGAATGACCTAGTGAGCAGCCTGTTCCTTAGGGACTGCCCCAGTGACTGCTCTACTACAAAGCTCTGGGCCAAAGAAATAGAAAATTCTTACTTGAGATCAACAAGTGTCCCTTCCTGGGTAGGAAAGGACCTCAATGCCTGCATATCAAAATGTTATACAATGGAGTCTCCTGTGTCTAACCACTGGGAACCAGAACTTCCACCAGGGCCACACCTGACCCAAGAGAGCACACAGTGGGTACTCTAGGAAGGTTTGTTGAATGAGTAAATGAATGGTCTCTCCCCAAAGAGAGCCTTCTCAATCCAGAAATTCACATCAACTTCAATTCTCCTCCAGAGCAGTTTTGTTGCATGTAGATGTATCCATATACTCTAAGAGTGTCATCTGTTCCTCACAAAGTCCCATGCACATTTACAAGACAAAATTGCCTGGGCCTGTTTGGCAACTCCCCCTTGCTGTGCCCCCCCACCCAATCCTGACTTCCTGACCTCCCCATCCTCCACTCCCTGGTGCTTTTGACTTTGTTTCGAATCCTTCAGGTCTAAGCTGAGCTAAGAGATCATCCCAAGAGGCTGGGGGTGGAAGGTATTCACATTGTTCCTAAGACAGGACAAATGTCTATCAACTCAGGACAAAGGGTCAGTGGTATCTCCCTAGGCATTGTTTACTAAAGGCAGGAAGGTGAAATCCCCTATTGGACTCATTAGATCTAATTATCAGTGACTCATCAGCTTAACGGGAATAACAGCAAAAAAAGAAGAATAGCCAGGCAGGGTTGAAATCTGCTCTTCTGCAAAGACGAAGAAATCAACCAGCAGACAAATTTCTGTGGCAACGCAGGAAAATTTCTAGGCTCACAGATCTCAGCCCACTCACTGTGCAGAAGGGAAAGCTGATGTTCCAGTTCTGCTCCCCTTCCTACTGGACACAGAAAATAGCAGTGCACATTACAGATGGTCCCTACCCAAGTCACAGTGAGGGGTCTCCGAGAAATACTGTTGACTTCCGAGAGATATGAAAATTATTCTGGGGGCTAGAAACCTAAGCTTATATTCATGGCTGAAGAACTAGAAAGGGGAACGAAAAGTCTCCCACTGATTTTTATCTTGATGGGAAATGCCCAAGTGTGTGTTTCTTATCATGAATTCAGTGAGAAAGAATAAAAAGAAAGTAGGAAGAATCTTATTACTGTACACACACACACACACACACACACACACACACACACACACACACGTCTACCTCCCAGACAGCAAGAGATGCCTCCCATCCATAGCTGATCAACAAAGCAGGAGGTGGTGTTTTACAAAACTAGCCATCTTTCTAGAGTCACTCTCTGCCTTAGCATTCTGTGCTGGGAAGGTCAGGGCCTCTGAGGCCAGGCAGGGATAAGCACGAATCGCTTTCAAGTCAAGCAAGCAGAGACAAATTACCTGACCTTGTGACCTTCCATTTCTTACCTGCTTGCTTTTCTCTACTACCCGTTAGATCACTAGTTAGTATATAGTCTAAATGATATGTGTATATCTTCATCCATGTCTGCCAAGTCCTTGGTACAAGGTCTATGTAGCCATTTAACTAGTTAACACTGGTTTACATAGCGCATACTTATTATTTAGGAGATTTTTAGACTATAGAATGCTATAAGAAAAACATGGATCAAAACATAGAAGTATGTCCATAATGAGATTGGAGAACTGAAGGCATAAATATAAGTTAAGGGGTATGAAATTCCTTGATTTCAGGAAGAATCAAATGAATTGTTTAACTGTGTTCTTCAAAAGTAGACAAAATAATTCAGAACATGATTTACACTTGTAAAAATAATAACTCACGGG
Organism: Montemys delectorum; assembly: GCA_019843815.1. Classification (NCBI taxonomy): domain Eukaryota; kingdom Metazoa; phylum Chordata; class Mammalia; order Rodentia; family Muridae; genus Montemys; species Montemys delectorum. The sequence goes on from JADRCD010235917.1 coordinate 11,817, forward strand.
ATCTCTTATAGGATATATATATAGTGTACATACACACACACACACACACACACACACATATATATATTTATCTCACAAATAGGAGATAAATACACACACAAACAGGATACAGATCCCCAGATCACCAAATTATAAAGAAGTTGAAAAGGAAATAAGATATGCATCACAGAAAAAAGGATATTCTTTAAAATATTTTATTGGGGGGATGATACCTAGAGGGAGACTCCCCCTTCTCAGAGAAAAGGGGGAAGAGGAAATAGCTAGCTAGAAGATCCATGTGACGGGGCAGTGGAAGGAGAGGGGCTGATAATAGGCTATAAAGTGAACAAATAAATAAAATTTAAAAGATTGAATAAAAATGTTTTTATTTCTTGAACATTTCATACATTCATAGAGTGTTCTCTGATTATATCCATTCTCCACGGCCTCCCTCCAGCTCACCCCAGTGCCTACACCCTGCCTCTCTCCCTGTTTCAAGTCCTTTTTTGTGGTTATTAATGAGCCCCTGAGCCCTGTTAATGCTACTTATATTCATACAGGGGCAAAGCATCCACTAAGGCTTGGGCCACTTCCCAGCAGCCAGGCCCCAAAGGGGGAATGCATCTCTCTTCCTCAGGGGCCCCTCTCCCAGCCAGGCTGAAATCATCATTGGCTTGATCTTGTTCAGGTAAACCAGAGTTACCATGAACTGCTGTGTGCAGTCGCCATGTTATACAAACCTGACTCTCTTGAAGGCAAGAAAATGCAATAAAAAGAAAGTTAGTGAAACAAAATGATAAATACATAGACACATCCGCTTTACCAAAAGCATGCAAACAGCTTACAATCTCATCAAACAATCTATTGGGTTCTGTTCTTTTATCAAACCCTGACAATTGCAAGCATCTAGTCAAAGGATCTTAATTTGGATCCAATAATAAACTCTAATATTTGCATATTAAATAAAATAAATCCACTTAAAAATATCAAGAGTATGTGAAGAGATGATATATATATGCACACAAGTGTAAAGGACAGTTCCAGTGTTGCTTGCTATCAGGTAATATGGAATAGCAACCCCTGTTTTATGTAAGCAGAAGAGTACAAGTTATATAATTAGCACATAAGGAAGGATAGAGGATAGATGCCCAAAGCGTGGCATTCATAGCATATAACATACTAAGATCAAATCACTGGAGGAACTGATGGAAATATGGAAACTCTGAAGGAAAGAAGATGTCTGGGAGGGAGGAGGACGGGGGGGGTGGGGGGGGGGGGGGGGAGGGATGTTAGACAACAACATGGCTCATCCACATTCCATGTTCCAGGCAAAGAGAAACTCAGGGGCATGGAAGACATAGCCCAACAGGGAAAATGACACACTACCAGCCCATCTGTGCCCTAGAAATAGTAGAATCCTTTAGACAGTATTATATCTCCTTCTTTCATAAACATGGCCTCTGGGCCAAATAGAAAAAAAGTTTGCCAAGATGGAATGCTAAGTCTCCCTGTATCACTGCAGTATCATTATATATAACCAAGATTATCTTTGCCCAACAGAAACACAACACAAAGCATATACAACATGTTTTCTGATAAACATGGATTTAAAAGGAAATTAATATCAGTATTAAATTCAATATGCCCAAAATGTCATTCCCATGTGAACATGGGGAAAAAAACATCTTTAGTAAAATTCTTTGCAACTTTATTTCCAAGTTGCCAAAATTGTGCATGAGAATCACACTAGCAGTACATCTGGATTTGGATTGGCCGTGCTTCAAATATTGAGACTGTCATATTAAATAACAAAGATCTAAATTATAACTTACTTTTGTGTTCTAGAAAATAACAAGTATAACTGTACTTTTAAAAAGAAAACTATGATCTAGTTTCTTTTTTCCATTAACTTACTTATTTATTCACTTTACATCCCGGTCTCACCCCCCATCCCAGTCCCCCTCCTCACATAGCCCCTCCCCTTTTCCTCTGAGAAGGGGGTGGCCTCTTGGGTACCAACTCAGCCTCATACATCAAGCCTCTGAAGGACTAGGCACATCCTCTTCCACTGAGGTCAGATGAGGCAGCACTGTTAGGAGAATAGGATCCACAGGCAGGCAACAGAGTCAGGGACAGCCTCCACTCCAGTTGTTAGGGAACCTACATAAAGGCGAAACTTCACTTTTGCTACATATATGTGGGGTTGGTAGGTCCAGCCTATCTATGTATGCTCTTTGGTTGGTGGTTCAGTCTCTGGGAGTCCCCAAGAGTCCAGGTTAGCTGACACTGTTAGTCTTCTTGTGGAGCAGAGACTGAGGGAGTGGCCAGCCAATGACTGGCCTAACTTGAGACCCATCCCATGGGCAAGAACTAATCTCTGCCACTATTAATGATACTCTGTTGTGCTTGCAGACTGGAGCCCAGCATAACTGTCCTCTGAGAGGCTCCACCTAGCAGCTGACTGAAACAGATGCAGAGATCCACAGCCAAACATGAGATGGAGGTCGGGGTCTTTTATGGAAGAGATGGGGGAAGGATTGAGGGACCCAGAGGGGATGGGACGCCACAAGAAGATCGAGTCTCTTTGAAGCAGTATCCTGAGGCTTAGAATCACAGGAAGATAGATGCAACCCTCTCACTCAGAGGCAGTCTTCTGACACCTTGTATGGCTTCAGTCACTGCTACCACATGGACAGTGACGGGAAACTGATTCTGCAGAGTAGCTGGGCAACCCTGGCCCTTCTGGTGCAGCAAATTCTCCATATTACTTATGTCTTAGCAAGCCGCAGTCAGAAAGCAGCTGTTACCCACACCCTTTATCTGTGGAGCCATCAATATCTGGCTAATAAGCATTTGTTTTAAATTTCTTCATCAGATTGTACTTTCAAATTTACAGAACAGAACAATATGGCATGGTAATGAGAGGTGAAGGATTGTTAAGTCCTTCTCTTACTTAAGATACATAATATCTAATCATTGAATGGGAGAAGGGAGAAACAAGGAAGTAGTAAGTTTTGTTAGAATCACCTAATCCTTTGGAGAACATAAGCCATATATGAGCCGTTGTTTATACAAATGTATACTGAATGGGTTTGTATGTATACATTCTGTATATATGATACACACACTCAAATCCTCAGCATTTGTGAGGTGATTAGTCCCAAGGTTCCCTGACTATACAAAATCTATGGATATTTAAATTCTTATGTTTAAAAAAGTGACTTTTGCATTTTATCATCTACTTGAAATCATCCCTAGGTTATTTCTCAAAGTGAAAACACTATGAATGATATGTAAGTGGTTATTGAACTGTATTGTTTGAGGAATCATGACACAAAATAAATGTATGTTTGGCACAGTGTCACTTTATTTTTGTATTTTTAACCCATAGTTGGTTTCATCTGCAGATATAGAACCCAGGCGTACAGAGGGCCAAATGTACAGATGTACAAACATGCACACAGATATTCACTTTACACAGAAGAAAATATGTATTGGCTCATTAGCACCTGTGAAGATGGACTCACCATTGAAAATGTTCATATTGAATAGTTTTATGTCAACTTGACACAGTCTAGAGTTACCTGGAAGGAGGGAACCTCAACTGAGAAAATGCCTCTACAAGATCTGGCTATAGGGCATTTTCTTAATTAATGATTGGTGGGGAAGGGCCCACTCATTGTGGGTGGTGATACCCCTAGACAGGTAGTCCTAGGTTCTAAAAGAAAGCAGGTTGAGCAAGTCATGTGGAACAAGCCAGTAAGCAGCACCCTCCATGGCCTCTGCATCAGCTCCTGCCTCCAGGTTCCTGTCTTAGTTCCTCTCCTGACTTCTTTTGATGATATACAGTGATATGGAAGTTTCTGCTGAATATGCCTTTCCCTCCCCGATCGACTTGGTTTTTTTGGTCATGGTGTCCTATCACAGCAACAGCAACCCTAACTAAGAGCTTCTCTCTGTCCGTGTTCAAGCAATGGCCTTGGTAACCAAAGAGGTTAGAACTGGTACAGTCTCACTTTTACTCTCAAGGTTAGCTTTATCCTGGGAAAGTGGATAACATGCAGGGTCATTTCCCCTTGTCAAGGCTGTTGTTCTAGAGTATTCACTTGTGTGGTGCAGATAGAAATGGGATCGTTGCTGGAATGTTGTTAGAAGCTAAACACACCTGTTTCTTTCCTCTGCAGTTTCCCTGCCACCTGTCACTGGCATGCTTAGACATTGTGACAATGGTGTTATTTCAGTATGAACTCTCGAACAAGGAAAGGAAGATTCAAAAATGATGAAAACAGCCAAGGTCATTATGCTCTTCATCTTCTTATGCTGAACTTATCTTCTTATGGTATTTTGCTATGCACATACACAAAAATGCAATGCTGAAGAAGCTAGAAACCCTCTCCCCCTTAATACAAGGATATTTGAAATCATGTCAAACCCTATCCTAGCCCATGAATTCTTCTTCTTTTTTTGTTAGAAAACCAGAATTAATGTTAAAAGTTGAGTGTGAAAGCAACAACAGTCATATATATCGTAAATGCAGCACTGTTGTTATTTATTATTTATTCATTACAGCACTAGGAATTGAGCCCAACACTTTATGTGTGCACTCTATCCCTGCACCATGTCTCTAAACTTCTTTATACTTTCAATTTTGAGACATGTCGCTAACTTGACCAGGCTTGCCTTGAACTCACTATGTAGCAAAGCAGATCACATCTTGAATTTCTAAGCTCAGCCTCCTGAGAAGCTGGGGTCATAGGCACTTGGCATCACCCAGCACTTGCATTTAAAAAGAGTCTAAGCTAGACAGGATGGCCGCCAACTCTTTAAAGAGCTATCACAGGATCACAGACTGTGCCATTCATACCTCTGGGACTGAAGACAACTGCTGACCTTGTGCTCACACACACCTTTCTAAAAGATACCTTTGAAAGTTCCCCCGCCAACAGCCACCTAAAACAGTAGTGAGGGATTGCCCAGTGAGTCGTCCATGACCCCAGGTGGATGTGGGGAGTCTCTCAACAACTGTGATCTCAAGAAAAATTACATCAGAAGGGGCAAGCTGATGTTCTTAATGGGAGGCAAAGCAGATGAATCACCAACAGTTAGCTTTGGGTGGTGTGTTTTCATAATGGTGTAAATGGGAAGCCAGAGAAATGGATAAATGTGGAAATAAATGGAGGTGAGACAGCATCTACAAACAGACATGACACCCAACCCACCAGTGCATCTTTCACACTAGCTCCAGCACAGGGGAGACTCAGGGAATATCTTGTAGACCATTATTTCTCGAATGTAATTTGTCATCAACTTCCCTCAAGGAATTTATTTTGTTGTTTTTTAAAGCAAACCCCGCTAATTCTGACTCAGCAGGTCACCAGGCATCAAGTAGAAATTCTACATTTTAAGTGAGCTCCCAGATCACTTACTGCTATGATCTGGGCCACATTTTGAGCAGGAAGAAATTGAGGAGCAGAATCTGGTTACAAGTCAGTAATGACTGGATTACTTGAACAGTTTTTTGAAGGATTTTAAAAAGTCATGTTCTTTAGGGATGATGCACTGTAAAGAATATCCTGAGCTGGGCATAATGACCTAAGCTGGAACCCAGCATTTGGGAGGCAGAGGCAGGAGAATTATCAGTCTGTACATTCTGGGTGAGCCAGGTACACATGGAGAGCTCCAGGCCAGTCAGAATTACAGAGTGAGGCTCTGTCTCAAAAAAATGGAGCAGAGACTGAACTAATGGACCACCAATGACTGGTCCAACTTAGGATCCATCCCATGGGCAAGCACCAAACCCTGACACTATGCTATGTTGTGCTTGCACACAGGAGTCTAGCATGGCTGTCCTCTGAGAGGCTCTATCAGCAGCTGACTGAGACAGATACAGTTAGAGCCAACCATTAGATGGAGGTCAGAGACCCCTATAGAAGAGTTAGGGGAAGGATTGAAGAAACTAAAGGGGATGGCAACCCTTTAGGAAGACCAACAGTGTCAACTAACCTGGACCCCAGGGAGCTCCCAGAAACTAAGCTACCAACCAAAGAGTATACATAGACTGGTCCAAGGCCCCTGGCACATTATATAGTAGAGGACTGCCTTGTATGGCCTCAGTGGAAGAGGATGCACCTAATCCTGTAGAGACTTGATGCCCCAGGGATGGGGATGACCAGGGGCGCACCCTCTCAGAGGTGAAAAGGAGGAGGGATGGGGGAAAGAACTCTGCAAGGGAGTATTCGGGGGGGGGTCGACATTTGGAATTTAGATAAATAAAATAATTAGTTAATAATAAAAAATGGGGGTGACTCTCAGTAGGGATAATTTTCAGGTGAGAAACACTGTCCTTAAGGAAGTCTTGGTGTATAGGAGATGTAGAAGAATCCCTCTGACACCTCATTTCAGGAATGACCTAGGTCACAGATATTGATAGAAAGGTAACCCAAGAAGGGCTGGGGAGATAACTCAGTCAGTAAGGTGCTGGCCTTGTTTGAACATGAGGACTGTGGACTCCTTGCACCCATTTGAAAACACAAAACCAGCTGTGATAGTATGCTCTTATAATCCCGGCTCTGGGAGGCTGACAGAAGGATCTCTGGGCCTTGACAGACTGTCAGTCTAGCTAATTGGTGAGCTCTGAGTTCAAGGAGAAACCCCAACTCAAAAAAGTAGAGAGCAATTGAGGAAGACACCTGACCCTGTTACCAAAAGCCACAAGCATATTGACCATGGCACCAACAATTCAACTCTACATGTAGGCTCTGAACTTCTGCTTAGCAGTACTTTGAGGAAGAAGAAGTAAACAAATAATTCCGGGCACAGGGGTCATTGATGCTTTGGTACAGATCCTCAAGTCAGTGACATGATCAAACCCAAATTCACAGACAGGTAAAGCTCTGACTGCCATGGTGAACAGAAGAAGTTCAGGAAAGAATGGGTGTTTCTGAGGCATGCCACTTCTTTGTCAATAAATCACCAAATGACAACAGTTTCGTAAGTGCTTGATATGAATTATCTTCATTAACCCTCACACAAACACACAAACAGGCAACAGACTAGTTTCAGAGAGAGTAAGTCACAAGTCACACAACGATTAAGAAGTAAGCTAGGACTCCAAGCAAAGATGGGCTGGATTTTTTTTTCCATAATAAACATTTTTTTATTGAAAATAAATTTAATGGTATGGCCAAAATATAATTTTATATGACCATAACATTATCTACCCAAACTATTTCACGTGGTATCTTGAAGCTTTAACAAGGCAAGATGTTTAAAAATCATTTGTGGACAAATGAGAAAGGGAGGAGGGAGACGGACGGGGAGGGAGGAGGGAGAGAGAGACTAGCAAACAAAGGCACTTTGGAAACCACAGGGGATGTGTTTACTTGCTGAGGTGATTTATTATTACAGGTTCAAGACTGTGGTGGCAAGTCAAGGCTGCTACATAAATCAGCGTTCTTTCCAGCATCAGGAGATAAAAAAGGTCTCGTTTGAACTCAAAACTTCTTCTTTTGGCCTTGGTACAGCCTGTACTAGACTAGTTTGTATAAATGCCCTTAAGACAACAATTACTTTTCTGTTTTCTAAGAAAATACAGAGTTCTCTCTCTCTCTCTCTCTCTCTCTCTCTCTCTCTCTCTCTCTCTCTCTCTCTCTCTCTCTCTCTCTCTCTCTCTGTCCCTCCTCCCCTCCCTCCCTCCACCTCTTTTTCCACTGTGTGTATGAGTGTGTGTGTAGAGCTGCAGAGAATTAATAAATTTAAAGTTTATCTTATAATCCTGTAAGCAATGGACACTCAGTGAAAGTTATTTGCCTGGGAATGCAATATTGAATGTGAGATTTAGGAATGATGCTTCAGAAACAAAAGACAAGAGAGAGACAACTATTAGAAAAGAGGAGAGCACCTTGACCAGAGGTGCAGCCCTGCTATGCAGGGCCTCAGTGCAGCGGAACGCCTAAACAGTTGACTTCACACAGGTCATCAGTCTTTATGCAGAGTTAACAAGAGAGACTTAAAGAAGAAAACCGTGTCCCATGGACAATGTATAGAATGTCACATGGTGTTGAAAGAGCCAATAACAGGTAGAGTTTACAGACCTGGTAAGTGGACCACCAGTAGAGTTTCAGAAAGTTTGCCACAGAGCTGGGACATAAAGCTAGGCTAGTTCCATGTTGCTCTAGCTAGGACTACAGCTAGGTTAGTTCCCTGTTGCTAGGATTTCACTTTATTCAAAGCAGAAGAGGAAGCATCACGAAGCTATCTCTTTAAAGTAGAATCAAGCTTCACATTTGCTGTTGCGAGCCTTCCAGGAGCCTTTGGACCATGGTGCTGGAATTGCATAAATCCTTGCTTAGGAAGAAATGTCTAGGGTTCTCTCATAAGGTATCCTAAACATCAACTGATGGACCTTTCATGGCTTAAAGTCTCTGGGGCCAGAAGCACCCCAACACAGCATGGTGCAAGGTCATTCTCTTTGTACAAGGATTCAAGGATTCTAACAGTGACCATACTCATAAGTCTCTCTGGTCATGTTACACTCCAGGGAAAGTCTGACCTGCTATTTTTAGTGGTTTCTTCATTTCTGACCACTTCTGAGTCCCAGGTCTGGGCCCAAGTCTAAGAAGATGTGACCAAAATGTGACACCACTCCTGTTCCATCTCCCACAGTCTACTATGGAAAGCACACAGCAAATGAACTACAGAGACCAGGAGAGAAAACCTGGAAGTGCCAGTAAGAAGCGTGGTCAAAATGCAGAAGAACTGGGAAAGAAATGTGGTCCTTCATATGGGGAAGGACCACGTTTAAGAGACACCTTGAAGATGAAGCCATGTCTTAGGCTGAGATGAAAAGAATGTAGATAAGGGGACCTGGAGGAGAGCAAAATGGCTAACATCTTGACGAAAGACACCAGTTTGTCTCAAAGCTTGGGGACAAGGCAGAGCCTTGGGAAAGAGTTGCGCTCATCCATCAGCAGTGCTTTTGGAGAGGAAAGTCTGCCTCTGATTGTACCCAGCATGAGTTCTGGGCTGTCTTATAGCCAGTCAACTAAACCTACATTCAAAAGGAAAAACATATCTTCAACCCATGTGCTACCAAAACAGCACAAGAGAGAAGGGATCTGCCACCTTGTTGAGAAGGCCTCCATAGCAGAGCATCAGGTTTCACGGAGAGTTAGACTAATGGCATATGTAAAAGACGCATCATCTGGAGTGAGGAAAGGGGAACTCAGAGTAGGTAGGCAATCAGGAAGACAAAACCCTGAAAGACCTCATGTCATAAAATTGTCACTGTCCCCTCTTTTGCCAAGATGAGTCACATACGGTAAGTTTCACCCAATAGCATCCCCAACAAGATAAAGAAAACACAGAACAAAATGAGGAGAAGCTCTGGCAACCAGATTCAAGGCACAGGGTGGGCAAAAGTCCTCAGAGTAAACGAGTTGGAAATCCCATTTTGTCCGGCATGCCAAACTTGAACTTGAGCCTTTGTGGATGCACAAACTCCCTTGATGGCATTTTTAAGACAGTGTACCCAACAAATACAAGTTACCGTGGGAGCCAAGATGAGTGGTGGCATTTGTGTTTGGTTGGTTAAGCTGTCTTTGTTTCTCACACATCTTTTGTGTGGAGAAAGGGCTCCCTTTGTCAAGATTCTGGCTCCTTTCTTTACCTCCTGAAACTCGGTAAGCCCAAAAGGGGAACAAAAAATTAGGAATAAACAGCTACGATGTTTTAGATGGGTACATTTGATGGTCAATATTTTAATGCACCATAACTTATTTTAAAAGTCTTTACAAAGTAAATCAACTTCAGGAATATAGTCATGGCTGCTATTAAAAAAAAATGGTGCTACATTTCCATTCAACAACCAGCTGGTTTCTGACCCCCTTGATCCTGGGTGAGGAACAGCGATGATGATCCCAGCTTAACTCAGCAGAGTTAACCTGAGTGGCCTGACAGCCTTCCTGAGAGGGTACGGGGTGGTCTGGCTGGTGGGACTTTTTTTTTTCTTCACCATATTAACTCAACTTCCCTGATGAAGGATGATCAGGACGACAGAGAACTTGCTGGGAGGTCGGGTTAGAGGAAAGTTGCACAAAGCTATAAGAGTTTAAAATCACAGAGCCTGGTCAAATAAAAGTGTGGAAACAAACAGTAAGAGGCACCAGCTTCTGCAAGGGGTCAGTGTGTTATTGCTTGAAAGTACCAGGAATGCCCAACCGCCAAGGTGAACCACTATGAATTCTGCAAGTTCAGCGGTCATGTTACAATGCTATACTCTATGTATCCCCACACCACCATCACATAGCTAGTTTAGCATCCTACCCTTTTCTCTTTCATAAAGCCATGAAAGCAAACAAGTCAATCCTGAACGTATAACTTGATGGCAAGGAGGTATCAGAAGACACGGACTCTGCTGTATGACACTTGTGTATATCTGTATTCACTCTCACCTTTTTGAAAAGTTGGAGGACTATTGTATTTGAGTCTTTTGGAATGACAATCTCCAAGTGTGAAGAAACTATAAGATACATTTGTGGGAAGACATTCACTAGCTTTTCTGACATGGAGGAGTTTAGAGCCACTGTTCACTTCATGAAACCTAGAATCGTTCCTAGTTTCTCTTCTTCATAGTACTCTGAAGATCAGTCCTGCTTTGCAATAGCGTAGGAGGGAAAGTGAGTCCTCAAAGCACATGAGACTCTAGAAAACACCGATAATGTAATGAACCATCCTCAGAGACTTATGATGATGTGATGTACCATCCTCGGACTTATGATGATGTAATAGGACATTCTCAGAGACTTTATGATGATGCAATGAGCCATTCTCAGAGACCTTATGATGATGTAATGAGCCATCCTCAGCCTCTTCAGCCCCTAGATCCAAGGTCAATAGGAGGCAATCCTGTGGTGTAAAAGACTGTCAAACTAACTTGACCCCCTTTCAGCTCTCTCAAACTCTACACTTGTTGTCCTGCAAGGACAGGGGTCTGTTTCTACAGTTTTATGGTGTATTATGTTTTGAGATTACTCTTCCATTGATATATTCCCCATGGTGGTGTGCAAACACTCAGGTTCTCTCCTGCTAGGGGTTCTTTTAAGAATTTTTGAGAACTATTCTGTGAGCCTTGTAAGGGCTAAAAATCCATGTTGTTCTGACATTTACTTTTTACCCTCCACTATGACTTTTAATTAAAATTCTTGTGGTTGAAGTAGATAAGTCTCCTAATCATCATCATCATCATCATCATCATCATCATCATCATCATCATCATC
>JADRCD010235917.1:23081-40571 GCA_019843815.1 Montemys delectorum
TCATCATCATCATCATCATCATCATCATCATCATCATCATCATCATCTTTGTATTTATATAAAACACATGAGCCTCTAGAAAACAAGACTAAGACATTATGATGATGTAGTAGGCCATCCTTAGAGGTCCTAGAAATCCTCAGAGATCTATAGGAAATATTCAGTAACATAAGTTTGCACCATTCTTTTTCCCAATTAAGTCGAAAAAACAACTATTATTAATTTCATATGGTTCTACACAGGAAACCAAAATTAAATACCTTCTGCTAGTAATTTATTGACAATCATTACAATCTGAGGGGAAGTACAAGTTACAGAAGTCTGTGGAGAAGACAAAGGGGGTTATCTGGAGAAGTAGACATTTCTATTAACAGTAACTCAAGAAAAAATTAAGGTATTAGTTGAGCCAAGGTGAGTGCGCTCCCGTGCTGTGTGCTCTGTTCCAGCAGAGAGGTATTTCTGTTGCCGTTTGACACCTCAGAGGTTACTGCCTCCACCAAACAACCGTTCCTGACTCAGTCTTCTGATGTGTAGTGTTTTCTCTGACCTTATCATCCAAAATGTTCCCATAAAGTCTAAAATAAGGAAGAGCTATTCCTTAGAATTCAACAGTTGGAAATGTTGTAGTAAAACATTGAAGTAAAGGTAGTAGTACATTGAAATATGTAATTTTAAATGCAGCCATTAAATTTGAAATCACTAATAAATGCTCATGTAGACTATGTCAAAGAATATCAGGGATGCTAGGCTATGCATAAAAATGTCTCATGATGTTAGTCTCTGTAACGTTGGGAGTGGTTTGCTTCTCTAGTCCTGTCTTCTCAAAAGTACGTGCTTTCTTCAAAGGACAAAATTTTGTAATTTTTAAGAACATATCCTTTTATCTTATACCTAGTGTCAAAATGTTAAAAAGATTGTATCTCACAAACCTAATTACAGGTCTTAACAGTACATCAGGAAAACGCCCAAAGATCTGGACTATTATGGAATTATTATAAATTTCTAAATCCTGATTTCCATTAAATATATCAGCTACATTTTACCCTCAGTTTCTTCAGAAAATAAAAGAATTATGACCAGATGGGATAAAGATGTAAATATCCAAAATGTTAACCTATTTATAATATATGACCAACTAAACAGATAGGAAAGGGGAACAGAGAATGTATTACCCAAAGGAAAATGACTAAAGGGAGATTTTGATAATTTTTCTAAGTTTCTAAATTCTATAATTTTCATAATGTTTATGAAGATTGAAAAGACTCCAAAATCCCAGTGTAGTGAATCTGTAGAAAACCCGGGAGTGAGGAGAGTTGGTAAACGAGCGATTCCCATCTTATCATTAGAGGACCCTGCACTCATAGCTGCTGTTTATATCCCTTTCATTATATATCACTTATCTGCTTAGATTTAAGGATACATTCATTCAAAATAGTGGGTTTCATTATGAAATTTCATACTTATAGCTGATACATGTTTGAGCATTCCCTTTTTATAGCTTTGAAAACAGCAAAATATCTTATGTAAATATTAGAAGCATGAGGCTGTAAATACCTGAATATAGTTTTTTTTAACTTTTATTGCATTATGATGAGAAAAGTTACATGACTTCAATTTATCTGAATTTGTTAACATTTAAAAACATATTTTAAGTAAATAGAATTAAGTCACATTCTTGCTTCACTTTTGTACCCCAACTCCTCCCGGAGACCCCTCCTTTAATACCTACAATATCTTTTTTGTCATATTCTTTAAAATTTATAAAACATTATAACAATAAAAATAAGTATTATAAAAGTTGTTTGATATAAAACAACAATCAATTTAACAGTTTTATGTAGATGCTCGTCTACAGCAATACTGAAAATATATTTTTCTCAATATAAATTTTAAATAACTTCAAACATATTAACTGTATATTTTAAAATAATACATCACTACTAGTATTTTCTTAAATGAACATAAATATATAAAGTCTTTTTGTTTTTTGTTTGTATTGTATTTAGTAGAGTTTAAAATCTTGGCTCATACTGTGGTACAAGCCCAAAATAAGAACAATTTTTAGACATTGGATTTCATTGTAATAAGGCTGTACTTCAATGACCCTCACATCACCAAAGGATTTTACCTCCATTGTAGCTAAGCTGAGAGTTAACAGTTCTGCTGCACCAAGAAATGAATTGTAGGCAGGATTTTTGGATAGAGACTTCCTGCTATGGTCAAAGCTGTTTGACTTGAGTGAGTGACTTTATTCTCAGCCCACAGAGAACAAGTTACATTCATTTAAGAAATGGTGTAGGTATTAAGATGGTCTATCCATAAAGTCATTCACCAACTGTTGCAATGAACAATGGTTCTGCTTGGAGGGTGGCACAGACATTAGGTGAGGGTAAGAATTTGGTTCATTAGCTGTGATAATTTGGAAAAGCATTCATCTCAAAGAAAGAGTAACTTATAAAGTCTTCTTCAAACTTGATACAAGAGTTACAAATGTCAGGCAAAGCATTCAGTCTCACTCTCTATTCTCTTTCCTACAAACCACCTCCCTAGTTAATTGTCTATGTTTATTTTGGGTATATAAATACTTTTGAAATGTATAAATTTGAACATAGGTTTTTAAACCTCTGAGCATTTCTCCAAGCTTGTACTTATTTATTTTATTTTCTGCCTTTCCATATCTTTGTATCTAAGAAATTATGTGACCCAAGCCATTCATTGAGGAAAACTGAATGTGAATGTGGTTGAAGTCATGACCTGATTAGTCTCCAATCAGATATTCACTGTGGTCAAGGGCTGCTTTATCTTACCTGACTCTGTAAAATCCACTTTTCAATGTGCCAGTCTCTCAGCAGTATGTCTCCTAACTGTCCCTGTTCCTCATCATATCTTTCAAAATGTAATGGAGGATCTCACTGCTTGGGTTTGTGACTCACACACTTTCGAGCTTGTTCCCTTTACTGTCCCTTCAGAGAATACAGGAAGTTAGAAGCTTTGCAAACACGTCAAGTAGAAGGCATAAGTATCAAACAAAATAACTAGCATTTGCTATGGGAAGAAATGGGAATTATCCATTGTCTGTCTGCATGTAATCTAAACTATGGACAAGGCACATGGCTAGATCAAAAAAACAAACAAGTCTTTCTCTAGGTTTCTATTTTCATTTCACATGTAAAAAAAAAAAAAAAGAAATTCCCACAACAAAAATTATAAAATCTAAATTTAAGTAAAAGGCTTACACAAAGTATGATAAAATTACATTAAGAATCACAGCCAGTGAAAACACACACACACACAGTGACATCAAGGCCTCTCACAGTGACACATGTGTCTCTCCACAGGCCACCAGAAATGGTCCCTGCTCTTGAGGACCCAGTCACTTAGATTAACATTAGATTTGATTGCCCCAGATAATCTTCCCATCTCATGATCTTTGGCTTCATATAGCCACAAAGTACTTTTTGCCACGTAAGATAACTTTCACAGGTATTAGTAGTTGGGGTATGACATGGGACTACTGTTCTTCCTGTTCATGACTTTTAACAGCAAGAGATAGGAGATGGAGTATGCAAAATGAATTCCCAGGAGAGATATAAGCCAGGAGTAGGGCAGATCAACCAGAATCAACAGGACTACCACTGACGGCTACTTCACACACCCAGTGGACCCTAGCCTCCTAGTCTTTCTGCAAGACACAGCATAGGTAACAGACTAAATCCTGAGGTTGGTGCGATGCTGTGTGACACCTGCTCACATCTGCTCCTCACAGGGGAGTTCCATGCTTACCAAGAGGTCACCTTAGTTCCTGACAAACCTATTCAGACAAGTCATGTTTGTCCTTGTAACATGTGATCTAATTAAATGATACGTAAACAAGGATGACTATAAAAATCCTATGGAGTAGCTTCAATGAACATTAAGTTGAATTGTTAAGGGTGCTCATCAATTGTAAGGAACTAAAAGTTTGTTGATAATTTAAGAATGGGCAAGCAAATTCCAAACACAAAGTCTGGACATAGTCATACATACCTCTAACCTCAGTCCTGGGAAACAAAGACAAATGGATCCTGAGAGCTCATTGGTCAGTCAGTCAGCTGAAATGCAGGCTTCAGGTTCAGTGAGGTCAATGTCTCAAAAATTAAGGTGGAAAAGTGAAAGGAAGACATGCCACCTCATGTGCGCTCAAAGCATATACGTGTGCTCTCTCTCTCTCTCTCTCTCTCTCTCTCTCTCTCTCTCTCTCTCTCTCTCACATACGCGTGCGCGCGCGCGCGCGCACACACACACACACACACACAGACCTATTACACCTATTACATAAGGTATGCACAAGTCATTTTATAGCTACCTTCTTTTAGAGACAGTTTCAAAAAACTGGGCCATTAAACATGACACAAAGATAACTCTCATATTTTTAAAACAAAGCTTGGCAGGAGATGTGGTTCAGGTGGTAGAGTTCTTACCTAGAACACCCAAGGCCCTGGGCTTGACCCTAAGGACTATATAAACTAGACATGAAGACACACGCCCTGAACCCCAGCACTTGTTGAAGGAGGGCAAGAAGATCAGGAGTTCAAGATCATCTTTGGCTACACAGCAAGTTTGAGACCAGTCTAGGCTACATGAGGACCTTGACTCAAAAAATAGTCAGAGCTACTAGGACAGTAGGCATTGGAAGGTGAAAGAACATACTGTTGGCGTGGGTTAGTCAACATAGCCACTGTGGAGAAGATCTCAAAGGGCAGGACGAGGAGCTTGGACGTTGCAGTGGCTGTAAGGGATCAAAAAAGACAGAGGCCGCGGCTTCACCATTTAATAGGACGTTTCTGAGCATGCCAAAGGAGCCACTTAAAGATGCAAACAATGAAGGATATGTTTTATGAAGTTGTCTGGGAGACAGAAGCCATACTGGTTTCCCCATCTCCCAGTCATTACTTCCCAAAGCGGAAGCTATTGGCTTCCCACCCGGCTCTCCTGCTCCTTTGGGGTCTTACATGCACTGTCCAATAGGCTAGCATTACACACCTATTGTGCTCTTAAATGTGGTTTGTAAAAATAAAACAAACCCACATCTTAAAGCCTGTATGGGAGAAAAGGTAAAAATCTCTTCAGTGACATTTTTACTGATAACACGTTGAAATGATACCAGTTAGCTTATATTGTGTATAACAATTACTTTTGTCTATTTCTTTTTTACCCTTTAAAAAAAATGGCTACTGACAACTTTTAAATTACCCATGCAGTTCACCCACGCAAGCTCTTATTCTATTGCTCTTGGGACCAGTAAAATTGTGGTCTGTATTACTCGTACACAACACAGAAGAGCTAAAGCCCAGCATCCCCCTGCCTACTCATTTGGAATTCACAGGCATCTTATTACATAGCCACACTGAAACAAGCATTTGTCACTTTCTTTTCTCCACCCTGGGAAGCTAGCTGTTTTCCTTGCCACCCCAGTACCCCCTTCCCACATACTTAAGGCACAGCATGCTACTCTATAGAGATCTGCTATCCCCCCTGCTTTCCACCTTTCCCCCAGCCATGCTTCTTCCTGGTGAGCATTGTCCGCTCTCTCTGGAGAGCAGAGACCCACAAAAGAATGAAAAGCAAGAATAGAACCTCATTCTTGAGAAAAACTATACTGACTGAGTGGATAACCACTCCTGAACCACTATCAGGATGCTCGTTCCGATGGCTCCGCAGACCTGCAGAGCACACACAGGTAGAGCCCAGCTCTACCACTGTGTTCATAGTGATGACTCCATAGGCCTGAAGAACATAAGTAGAGCCCTACTACCCTCGTTTATTCACAGAGATGGTGGATGCTACACCAGGCAGAGTGGAGCAGAGCAGCTGCCCCAGAATAGTCACGCCAATGACCCTAACCACCATGCAGAGCAGAGGCACACTCTGATAATCTCAACCCCAGTGTTGTGATAACAACAAGCAAAGCCCAGGCACACCGCAAACGGGCTCTTCACCCACTAGCTTAACCAAATCTTCAAGAACAGAAAGCCTCCTCCCTGCCGCTTACCCATTCCAAAGAGGGGTGTTAGCAAGTAGACACTTTTTTTTTTTAAAAGAGCACACAGCTAGACGGTGAGGATCACAGTGTGTTGAAAAAGAAAGAAGCACTGTGTGGCTTAGACACTGTTTTCAGAACTGAGAAAGGCTCCCTTGCCACCACCCCAGCCTTGGCTAACAAAGCTGAGACATCCTGATTTATTGCCCACCCAGGGAACTGGACAGTGTTTCTAAAACCCCGGAGGGCAGCCTTTGTGCTCACGTTGCCTATGGACGTGGCCTGGGAGACCAGCATTCTGACTCTTGTTTTGGAAACAGTGTTGGCTTTGGGAGCCTGCTTTGTAACCTCGGTAGAATATGTTGTGGTACCTACTGCTGGCACCTGCACATCCAGGTATGTGTACATGGACACCATTGCCTAGGTGTATGCACATCCGTGGGCACATCCAACATGATCGACACTTAGGAGTATTGCGCCGAGAAAAGAAGACGACCAACTGGCTATAAAAATAACATTAATGAAATCGGATAGATAAATGTGTCTCAGCTTTTGTTTCTAATTGTTTTAAGCCCCTGAACTTCACTGCAGACTTTGTAGTGGCAGATTACAGTCAGTCATAGCCTATATTTTTATCTTACAGTGTTTGACACAGCTCCTTCAGTACTGCAATCTGGTCAGTGGTATTTAGCATAGAACAAGGGAAAGCTTAACGTTCCTAGTTCTCAAAACAATCTTCCTCACAGCCACATGGCCAAAGAGAGTGGCATAGAGGGAGACCCAAAGAGTGCAGACCACATGCGAATTCAGGTAGAACTCTGCATCGGTGAGCCTGTTGTCGTATCTGTGAAATAAGGTTCATAACCTGGACTGCCTTTCTCCCAAGAGTTTATAGAAAGTAGCTGGGAACGGGCTTTGTAAATTCAGAAGGGTTAAGCAGAAGTAAGGATGAGTATGGCTGTCGCTCCAATTGTTACAGAGTGACTCACTCCTGGGAGCAGAGACAGTGATGAGCCTTGAGGAAAAAAGACATCAGATTGTGACACCCACCTGTCCTGCATCTTCATTCACTAGATTCCTGATGGAAGTTTAAGAGCCTTCCACAGGCTTCTCCTTAGAATGACTTTGTCTCTTCAAAGGAGGCAAGAGTCAAGATGTAACAAAGATTTTTATTCTAATTTGTTCTGAAGTCTGGGGTTTCAATCATCACGCTTCCTTAAATTAGAATGGATCTTCCAAAATAGATACATGCAAACATTTTTTTCCTAATTTTTTTTCTCATGGAAAAGTATGCAGCCTGCTATGTAATGTCACACATTAAAATAACATTGGCATAGAATGGAGATAAAATCCTTTCTCTGGAAATAAGCATATGTTATTAAAATTATATATCATTTGTAGCCAACTACGAGAAAAGACTCCACACTGAAGTGTTTCAGTTCAAAATTGATTTGGATGATTGTGACACAGTGCAATAAATATAGGACTGAGAGGCAAGAGACTTGGGTTCAACTTCCAGACAATCCACCGGAACCTGGGGGACCTGAATAGAGTGTCGGCTTCCAGGAGTCTTAATGTTCTCACATATAAAATGGATTCACATCGCATGCCCCTCCTGCCTGTCTTACGGAATCCTTATGAGATTTGACTGAAAATAGCTTTGAAAGGTGCTTTACCAACTATAAAATGGGATTAAAAAAAACATTTAAATTCACTTTAAGGTGGTGGTGCGTGCCCTTAATTCTAGCACTCTGAAGGGAGAGACAGGAGAATCGGTAGTTCAAAGCCAACCAAGCTATACAAAAAGTTTGAAGCCAGCCTGGGTTATATGAGACCCAATCTCAAACTACGTAAATCAAAAAAAGTGTTATGAGAAAACACTTTACTTATCAGTTCTTATTGCCTGCCATGGCTCTTCACCCCATGCATGGATGGTAGAGAGACTTTGGGTTTTTTTTTACACATTAGTCATCCTTTCTTTCAAATACCATCTCACTATGGAACTCTAACCTTGGCTGACCTAGAGCTCACTATGTACAGCGGGTTGGCCTTGAACTCAAAGGAAAGCATCTATGTATTTTTAGGGAGATAAAGACAGCCCGCCTTACTCTGTTCTGAGCTATAACAGAATGTCTGAGAAATCCAGGGAGTACAGAAGGAAATGGACTTTCTCATAGCGCTGTGCTGGGGAGCCTGGCTCAAGAGAGCAGCTGCTGGTGGGAGGAAGTGAGCGGGGGATTGGGGGGGCTCGCCTTCATATCATGATATTAAGCCCACTCATGAAGGCAGAGTTAGCCTCATAACATAGGTATTTCTTCATGATCCCATTTCATAATGCACTGGCAGTTAAATTTCAAACAAGTTAAAGTGAAAATGTATTTAAATCATAGAGTAACTTAAACACTGCACAGCTAAGAGTGTAGTTTATAGTAAAAAGAAAGGAAGAAAGAAAGAAAGAAAGAAAGAAAGAAGCATTTCTCTATAACACAAAGATAGCCACTAAAACAAACCCAAATAAAAACAAAAAGAAATACACTGGTTTTTATTCCTAAATGAGATTATCTTACATAAAATTCTGAAGACATCACCAAAAAATATTGAAAACAATAAATAAACCAATGCAATAATGCTGCGCAATATAAAAGTAACATACAAAAATACTTAAATTCTTACCCACCAGTAACTTATCTCGAAAGGAAATTAACGCAGCAGTCCCATTTGTAACAGCATCAAAAAGAATAGATACCTTGGAATAAGTAAGGAAGACACTAGACTGGCACAGTGAAAACCATCAGCACAGTGCTGAAGGACCCAATGGAGGGAGACCCTGCAAACGGATCTCCTGCACAGGGACACATTCAGATTGAAGCTCTTGTAACATTGTAACATTTTAAAGAGACGTTTCTTATATCGAACATTTAAAAAGACAACTTCAATATTCATAAGTAGTCACAAAGGACTCTAAATAGCTGGTCATCTTGAAAAAGAAGAATGAAGCTGGCGGTACCACACTCCCTGATTTGAATGTGCACTAAAAAGCTATACACGCGTATATCGATGGAACAAAACGGACTTCAGAAGGGCCGATGGATGTCTCACGGGGACTCGGGGACAGCACGAGGGGAGAGGACAGTTCCACAAAGCAGTACTGGGAGAACTGAACAGCTACCCGTGAAAAAATGAAATCAGACTTTTACCATGTACCACGCACAAAGCTCAGCTCACTATGGACTAAAGATGCAAAAATAGGGCCCCAAACAGCGAAACTTCTAAAAGAAAACGTTAGGGGGGAAACGTCATGGTATTGGTGTTGGCAATGATTTTGTGAACGTAGCACCAAAAGCACAGGCAACGTGAGCCAAAACAGATGAGCAGGGCTACATCCAACCAAACGCTTCCGCATACAGTAAACAACCGACAGCTTGAAATGGCAATGCGGAAACGAGAGAAAAAGACTGTAAACCACACATCCACACGGGGTTCATCTCCAAAACACACAAGGAATCCCTGCAACTCAGCCGCAAAACCCCGCGGGTTATGCACTTAAACAATAGCCCAAGGCCTTGAGATGATAATTCTCCAAAGAAGACTCAGACATGGCCGCAAGCTTATGAAACAAGTGCTCGGTATCTTTCTAGCACCAGAGAATCTCAAACTAAGCCACAGTGAGAGCTCCCTTTATAACTGGTCAACACACATCAGTGGAGCCTGCATACTTAGTGAGACCTTCGATTGACACTGGCAAGAATTGAAAACTGCAGCCAAATGGAAAATGGAGTGGAGTTTCAAACAAAAACAAAAACAAAAAATAAAATAAAACAAACAAACAAAGCCTGAAATAAGACTTCTATAGGATCAGTGACATCATTGCTGAATATTTGTCTAGAAGAATTGAAAACAGAATCTTGAGAAGATATTTGCATTCCTATGTCTGTCCCAGCACTTTTTACTAATAGGCTAAGACGGGGAACAACCTAAATGTCAATCAGTAGATGACTGTCAAAAGAAAATTTGGAAGCCGGACGATGGTCGCTTCACGCCTTTAATCCCAGCACTTGGGAGGCAGAGGCAGGCAGAATTTCTGAGTTCGAGGCCAGCCTGGTCTACAGAGTGAGTTCCAGGACAGCCAGGGCTACACAGAGAAACCCTGTCTGGAAAACAAACAAACAAACAAAACAAAACAAAAAAGAAAATTTGGTGTATATACACAATGCAATATTATTCAGCTTTAATTAAAGTGATATTTATCCTATGCAGTAACATGGAGACCGCTTTGCTGAAGAAAACAATCCAACATCAGAATGAAATATAGAATATGCTCTTACAGTATCTAATATGCTCTTACAGTATCTAAAAAAGCAGAAAGTGGTGATTCAGGAGGAAAGGGAGAAATGGAATTTTTTGTCATAACTTTCAGATTTTGTTGTACTATGCCTAGACTTAACAGTATTTATTGTCCACTCAAAAACTAAGTTAAGGGTATCAGAATAATAAATGTGTACAAACACACACACACACACACACACACACCCTGTGGGGAACAAAGACTTGTTCACCCTCATTCATCTCTTTAGCATGTAAAACCCTGCCCAAAACATTCCAGACAATTTGGAGACATTGAAAACAAATAGAGCAATGATATTCTACCTCAAAAGACAACTCAAGCCAAAAACAAAAGGAAAAGGAAAATGAATTTAAATATGCATACTGAAAAATTGAGCTTTTAATAACAGAGGAGCAGTAAAAAAATCAATCAAGCATGTAATACAACTAGATCAAATAGATGTAAGAGAGAATATATAGCCAAAATCAAGATAAAATGAGGGGATACACAGTTGTATTAAAATGACTTTGATGTAACAAATAATTATTATTTATAATAGAAGAAACTGAAAAAAATTAAGAATAACTGTCAAAGAAGGTAGAGGAGCTTTTTGAGTCCATAGATAAATTGTCTAAAATTTAACAAGACACAAAATTGATATCAAACTGTAAATAAACACTCCAGGAAATAGTATCAGGGTTATATTAACCACTTTGAATATAGAAAAAAATAAAATGTTACATAAAATATTATCTAAGGCCTAAAACCCCAAAAACAGAATATAAAATAAGCTGCAGCTCAACTTCATTTGTTAATATGTTCAGAAAATGCTAAATAAAAAAAACCCAAAGAAAATTAAACTACTCACTAGAAGATAATACATTGTGAACAAAGGGATTTGCCACAGAAATTGGGGGAATATTTAATTTAAGAAAAAAATACAAAAACAATATACTATATCAGTAACATAAGCAATAATGGCTGTATTTAAATAAAAGGCTCCAAAGATTTTAAGAGGCTGTATTTAAATAAATGACTCCATGTATTTTAAAAAAGGCATCTGAACCTGTCAGTAAGTAAAAGATACAGATAAAAAATATTCCATTTTAACTTTTTGAAGTGTTATTAAATATTTACTGTGTAGTGTTTTATTCAGTTTAAAAGGAGCATCTACATAAAAGGACAACACTAGACATGCCCTCATAAAAACAGGATTTAAATACCCATTTTCACTCCTTTGCCAATCCAATTAACATCTTTCAATCTCATAGATTCAGTGACACTTAGCAATATCTTAGATCCTATGGAATAAGAAAAAATATTATTGTATATTGGGGGGGGAATCGGTTCTAAAATTCTAAAGATGGAAAAGAGTCCCACAAGAATATCAATCGGATGTGATAGTATTTCGCAGTTGTTTCCATTATTGGATGTAATTAGAAAAATTTCAAGATTTTTAGTCATGTGTATATGGGGTATGGGTATGTGCACAGGAGTCGGGGCGTGAACAGAGGCAAGAGGCATTAGATCCCCTGGGGCTGGAATTACAAAGTGTTATTAGCCACCTAACCTGGGTGCTAGGAACTGAACCCCTGTCCTCTGCTAGAACAGTGCATGACTTAGCCACCGAGCCTTCTATCCACACATGAAGTCAGAAATTTTAAGTGCAAGCAATTCATACTACCAGTAATCAAATATTTTTTTAAAAGGTTCCTTCCAGAATGAAAGACAAAATAGTATAATAATGGGATTGTTTCATGGATTAATCTAAAAACTAAAGCAACTCAGAAGACAATCTCAACTATTTTGTATACAACTTGATTTTTTTTTTAAATTCCTGTGCAATTGGGTTCCTTTTTAAAACAAACAAACAAACAAACAAACCCTGAGATCAAATTAGCAAGCTCTACTGAAGTTACTTTCAGAAGCCCAGTACAATCACCCAGACAGAGAAGGCCCCAGGTGCAGAGCATTCAGAGAGCTGGTGCGCTAGCTGGTTGTCGGTTTGAAGGGAGCGTTCACTGTCTGCAAGAGAATGGAGCCGGGTTGAGAAGCTGGCTGCTTCCCCTTGTTTCATAACAACAATAAAAAAATGAAATCCAAGCAACATAAAAGAAAATGCGAAGGGTCTCATCTCTCATTACAATCTTATCTGTAGGAAACAAAACAGGATCAGGCCAACTGGGTTGCTAAACATCCATCCTCCTCCTGTTGAACTTCATGACTTTTCATTCAGCCTTCCCCTTTACTGTCTTCAGAGAAGGTATTTCTAGAAAGATGTCTTCAAGAGAATAAAAGGGATTACATTACAAAGGAGTGGCTCGGGATGTATACTATACACTGGAATGGGAAGACTACCCAAGTAAAGGACTGTAAACAGATTCATAAAAAGGCAAGCCTGAGGCAGCAGCCAGCCGCAGCGTTCGCTGGGAAGGAGGGCTACAGCTTGTCAGTCACTCCACTGGGTCAGAGTGTCAGAAAACCTGGGAGAGTATGATTTGAACCCTTCTAAGGAGCAGATCTACACTGAGTGTTAGACCAACAGTAAGAACTGGGCTCATCTTGGCACACAAGCAATTGTAGGTCTAAGAAGGGTCATATATAGAAGGCAGGGAGAGTAAGTGCAATTTCAGTTTTGTAGTCCTCTGCATGGATGAATGTCTCAGTTAAAAATGAGTAAATAACACACACACACACACACACACACACAAACACACACATATACACACATACCATACACACACACATACACACACATACCATACACACACATATACACACACATACACACACACATACACACACATACACACACACATACACACACATACCATACACACACATACGCACACACATACACACACATACATACATACACACATACACACACATACACACACAAACACACATACACACACACACTAAAAGTGACAGAAGAAAATAACAAAAAGGTTTTTAATTTAAAAATTAAAAGAAAGTATGTTGAAATTACTCTGCAAAGGTAGAGGGCATTATTATGATTTTTCTATAATGGTTCTTTTCAGACGCAGAAAAAAAATTACATGAAAGAGGTCATAGAGCCATAAAGAAAACAAAATGCTAAAATGTGAAACACAACCAAATCACAGGAATTAAACTTATACCTAGTAGGGTGTTGTGACACAGACTTAGGGAGTCAAGGCAGAAGAATCACAAGTTCAAGGTCATCCTCAGCCTCATTGTGAGCCAGCCTGGGCTAAAGGGGACCCTGTGTCAAAACATTTTTCCTCACAACTTTAATATGAACAAACCTAACTTTCAAGGACCAGATAATCTTGTATAAGTTGTCTCAAGAACATAGAAGATGAGAGAAAGCAGTCTACCTCATTCTTTAAAGCTAAGATAATCTGATTTCTCCAGATGGAGATGGGGGGGGAGGAAGTAAAACCATTGGCTGGGAACATTTGCAAATAACTGCAAAACTCCTCAAATGAGATATTAATTTACTGGAGTTTTACAATGCATCATCAAAAATTATACATCATGGTTCTATAGACCCCCTCCAATTTCAGAAGAAATCTATCATTACAATCATCAGACTAACTAACTTAAAGAAAAATTGTGCCAGTCTTTTAATGGGTCTTGTAAAAGGGCTTGGAAGAAACATACCTCTGAGAACAATGTAAAAGCCTCTACAAATCTATCTTTATTAAACCAACGAGAATGTCAGGATGCGGGAGTCAGAATCAACCCTTGCACAACTCTAGAGATTAGTTGTCTTTTCTTTATCTCAGCTTTTTAAAATGTGTTTGGATATTTTACCTGTATATCTATTCACCATATATGTGCCTGGTGCCCACAGAGACCAGAAGAGGGTGTCAGACCCCCAGAAACTTGAGTTAAAGATGGTTGCCTGCCACTGTTGGTGCTGGGAATCAAACCTGAGTCCTTTGTAAGAGCTTCCAGTACTCTTAACCACTGAGTCAATTCCCTACCCTCTGTCTCAACTTTTTTTTCATAATTTTATTTTATTTTTCAATTTTTTGTCATTTAAATGCATTTTATGCATCAAACATATTAATAATATTGAGTATTTTGAGAATCAAATAATACATAAAAAATTTGTTCAACTTTTGTATTCATATCATTTCATACCCTAAAAATATCATTAATGAATATTTAGTATTATCCATAACTGAGGATCCTATATCTAATGTTGAATATTAAATTGTTTCAAAACATACAAAATATTCTTTGGGACTTAAGCATGGTAAAAAAGCATAAAATATTGAAAATGAATCATTAAGAAATATATTGAAAAGCCTTATATGACACCACCTGACACAGTGAGAGAGTATTTAAAACTCATTATATATCAGTGTACATTGTGTAACAATCCATTTACTTAAAAAAGATTATCAGTGTTTCTAGGAGAGAAATTCTTTTATCAGTAAGTATATTCTGTCTCAACTTTTAAAACACATTTTCTTAGTGTCTGCTTATTGCATGAACTGATGTCATGCATAATAATACTTTCATTTAAGTATATCATGCTCTCTGACTGTAATATATATTTATTATATATTGACATTTTATACTGTATTATATATCTAGCTATAATATCCACACACATATATTCATAAATACGTATGTACATATGTGTTCAGAAAGCATGTAGCATATATACTCATATATATCTGTTTGGTTAGAATCCCTGCTCCTTCACATACACACGTTGGGAAACCCTGTTTGCGCTCCTTCCCTTAACATCGCCTGCATAGAGAAAACTCCAGGCGAACACTTCATCACGCCTTCCCCTAGCCTCAGCAACCCATCCGAGAGTGTCTGCCAGGAACTCAGCTTTTGACCATATTTGGACACAATCCTAGCTTCTAGCTGACATCCATCACCCCTTGCCTAAGATTTATAAAAACTCCATACCTTAGATGGGGTACGTGATGTCCATATCCCAGGTCCTTGTGCTACCCCCAGGAAACCTGCCTTTATACTTTTAATTCAGCTTGAATAGGCTTATTTTGTAGGTGAAGAAAACCGTAAACACATACACATGTGTATTCCAGAAAGTATGCATCATCCCTTGACAGTGACGATCAGGAAGCCCTTCTGCACTCCTGAAAGCCCTGAAAACTGATGTTCCATCGTGTTGCCTGTTACCAGCCAGAGAGAACTGTATTGGTACCCACTGTGAAGGAAACACCCACTGTGAGGCATTAGTCAGAAGTCCTAGGGTATAGGGACAGGACCTTTCCAGTAGGCTCTTCTTGCTGCTTGGCTTATGGACTCCCTGTAGACTCTAGAGTCTAGAGCAGTGATCCCAACCCTATGTAATACTGTGACCCCCAACCATAAAACTATTTCATAGCTACTTCACAAGTATAATTTTGCTCCTATTATACATTGTAATGTAAGTATCTGATTTGCCACCTTCCGAAGGACTCTCTACCCATAGGTTTGTGTAGTGCCACCAGTCTAGAGTCTGCCTTCGCTTTGAACCCTTGGCCTCACATGATATTCATTGTGCCCATGGCTTTAGTTGAAGCAAAACTTCCCTTCTTGCCCTGCCACATCAGACGCTGCTAATAAACCCTGTAACCACCTGTTTTCCAGCAGGAGCTTATCATCCGCAACTAGACAGTTTATTCCGAAAGGGAGACTATTCAGAGACTGTCAGTGCCTAAAGCTAGCTGGTAGTCTATGTTCACTGGAGTTGGCTCCTATCTGTGTGGCCAGTGCCTAAAGCCCTTGTTAGAAAGATCTAAACTCTTCTGATCGGGATTAAGGTTTTTCACCCATGAGTTCTAATCTGCCTCCAGCCATTTTAATCCACATCGCATGCACACTGTCTTTCCTTCACCCAGTAAAGCTCTGTATCTTTCTTCTATCTGGTCTGTCTGTTCAAACCATTCCCCCATGCCTTCTTCCCATCACATACAGCACCTACCTGGAAATAATCCTCACCTCCCACGAGACCTCTTTGCGTCATTGTTTCTTCCCAGCTTTCCCCAGTGCCACAGTAGCTTTCTCCCTCCTCCTTGCTGCCTGCTTATATTCCTCATCCTTCCTGTTATTGTACTTTCTGTTTACAGACCTGCCTTCCTCATCAGACAGAGGGTGCTTCCAGGCTAGGTGCTGGAACAAACTCATCCTGGTAGTTGGTACACAGTAAATATTCATTATATCTTTAAAAAAAAAAAAAAAGACAATCCAATGAATAAATCCAACCAGAGAAGCTGCTACCCTTTAAGTGTGGAGGGATTCTATAGACCTAATAAATCATAAATAAACTAAATGAGTTTTTACAATGTGTGTTTCCATTTTTGTTTTCCAAAATGTTGCTTTGTGTAAACTTGGTTGCCTGATAACAAGCTCCATTCTTTTTCTATGCTTAGAGACAAGCATAGCCTGATCACCTTTCTGGGATTTCTCTTTCATGTCACAGAGAGTGATAAAAAAAAAGTTTGGGTCCTTTTATCACAATCAGAAAAATATCCCTATAAAATAAATTAACTATAAATTAATCATAGAACCCTCAGGGCCAGAATTATCAGAGATCTTTTGTATGGGACATTGTACCAAGGGGAGAAATGAGGCCTGAAGAAGTGAAGTTAATTCCACCATGGGAATTAGAAACACAACTTACCCAAGTCTGTTTCTCACCATCTTTTTCTTTTTTTCTTTATGGTTTTTTGAGACAGGGTTTCTCTGTGTAGCCCTGGCTGTCCTGGAACTCACTCTGTAGACCAGGCTGGCCTCGAACTCAGAAATCCACCTGCCTCTGCCTCCCAAGTGCTGGGATTAAAGGCATGTACCACCACTGCCTGGCTGTTTCTGACCATCTTGCCGAACATTCTCAGTGATATAGATGAGTTCTCCCACCCACAGACAAGCTTTTCAAACACTGATGCACTGATACTGTGGGTAATCAGCAGTAAACACAGCAGGTTTGGATCCTAATCTGCAAAACAACTGACAGCCCACAGTGACCACTAAGCCGGTGTTGCTATTAGAACACACTGAGTGGTGTGTGGACCAGGTCCTCCAGAAGCAGTCAGTTCCTGGGCTCTGTTTTTGTTGTACACATATATGCTCGTGGTGGCATCTTCCCTGATTCTTATTAGTGGCATACAAAAAAAAAAAAAAAAAAAAA